>JAVTVY010028290.1:0-100601 GCA_036873755.1 Hanleya hanleyi
CGTTCATCCAGATGCAGATTTAAATGAAATCTGCACCGGATTGTTGTGGTGCAAATTGTACATGTATTTGCAGATTTAGTTAAATTCTAAATTCTTGCAAATACATCGGAACCATATGAGCAACGAAGTTACATCCCAGTGTTATTTCTTGCAGTCATCAGTGAAAGGTATATCAACCTGTAAGAAAGTGAAGGATATTTCAGAACATACATCAACAAATACACACTAATTGAAATAAAATTCATATATTTAAATCATATTCGGATATAATCTAATAACAGATCTGATTTCTAACAGTACGAATACCTAGCTTCATCTATATACAAGAGTTCATGTGGAATCGATATCTTTGCATATTTGTATCCCAAATCTGATGCCAGGGGGCGCTGCTTGGGGTGCGGCTATGAGTCGCTGGATGACGAATAAGGAACTGTGAACCGCGGTCTAACTTTATGAATGCTCTAATTAAACACTAGACTATTTGCAATCAAATGAACAACTAAAGATATGAAAAGCTAAAATGTAAACATTGAATTCTACCAATTCATGAATCACAGAAACCACAAGTAACAGGGGTTACAATAATGGGGAAGGGAGTCTGGGGAGGTTTAGTAACATCCAAGATGGTACCACCTACAATAAGTTTGATGCCTCCCTTTCAACTGATGTTAGACTCATAACACTCCTCATCTAAGGAATGAAAACTTCAAGATGCAAAATGATTATCATGAGTATTATTAACTTTTTTTTTAGCTTACTGCTGTATGATGAAATATTACTGTATACATATGGCATAATTGTCTGTTAATATCACTGATCTGAAATATTTGAGTGAGCAAGTTAATTGCATTTTATCACACTTTAGTTTTGGGACCTACATACATAGTTTATGTGTGTCCAACCTTCCTACACATAGTATAGGTGATCGGACTTCACACAGTGACCTATGTATTCTGAGTACATGTTATATCACTGATTTGAGTGAGCTAGTTAATTGCATTTTATCACAGATTAGTTATGGGACCTACATACATAGTTTATGTGTGTCCAACCTTCCTACACATAGTATAGGTGATCGGACTTCACACAGCGACCTGTGTATTCTGAGTACATGTTATATCACTGATTTGAGTGAGCTAGTTAATTGCATTTTATCACAGATTAGTTATGGGACCTACATACATAGTTTATGTGTGTCCAACCTTCCTACACAGAGTATAGGTGGTCGGACTTCAAACAGCGACCTATGTATTCCGAGTACATGTATTTAACATCACTGATCTGGGATAATTAAGAGAATTATGGACCTACATACATAGTTTATGTGTGTCCAACCTTCCTACACAGAGTACAGGTGATCGGACTTCACACAGCGACCTATGTATTCCGAGTACATGTATTGTAATATCACTGATCTGGGATATTTGAGTGAGATAGTTAACTGCATTTTATCAGATTAGTTATGGGACCTACATACATAGTTTATGTGTGTCCAACCTTCCTACACATAGTATAGGTGATCGGACTTCACACAGTGACCTATGTATTCTGAGTACTTGTTATATCACTGATTTGAATGAGCTAGTTAATTGCATTTTATCACAGATTAGTTATGGGACCTACATACATACATGTAGTTTATGTGTGTCCAACCTTCCTACACATAGTATAGGTGATTGGACTTCACACAGCGACCTATGTATTCTGAGTACATGTAATATCACTGATTTGAGTGAGCTAGTTAATTGCATTTTATCACAGATTAGTTATGGGACCTACATACATAGTTTATGTGTGTCCAACCTTCCAACACATAGTATAGGTGATCGGACTTCACACAGCGACCTATGTATTCTGAGTACATGTAATATCACTGATTTGAGTGAGCTAGTTAATTGCATTTTATCACAGATTAGTTATGGGATCTACATACATAGTTTATGTGTGTCCAACCTTCCTACACATAGTATAGGTGATCGGACTTCACACAGCGACCTATGTAGTCTGAGTACATGTAATATCAATGATTTGAGTGAGCTAGTTAATTGCATTTTATCACATATTAGTTGGGACCTATATACATAGTTTATGTGTGTCCAACCTTCCTACACAGAGTATAGGTGATCGGACTTCACACAGCGACCTATGTATTCCGAGTACATGTATTTAACATCACTGATCTGGGATAATTGAGAGAATTATTTAATTGCATTTTATCATAGTTTAGTAATGGGACATACATACATAGTTTATGTGTGTCCAATCTATCACTGATCAGGGATATTTGAGAGAGCCAGTTAATTGCACATTATCACAGTTTAGTTATAGGACCTACATACATAGTTTATGTGTGTCCAACCTTCTTTAATACACAGAGTATTCAGAGTACATGTATTGCAATATCATCAGGAACATTTGAGTGAGCTGGCTAATTGCATTTTATCAAAGTTTAGTTATGGGACCTAAATACACAGTTGAAGTGTGTAAGACCTTCCTACAAAGAGTATAAGTGGTCAGAATTCACACAGTGACTTATGTACCCGAGTCAAATTATATTACACAATGTATTAATGATCTGGGACATACCGAGTCATAATATGGTAAATAAAAATATATATCCACCTTCCTGTACAGAGTACATTTAAAGGTGGTCAGACTTCACACATTTACTTTTGTATCTGAAGTCAATTATTCGTCATGTATCGATGATTTGTGATATATCGAGTGTTGCATTGTTTTCTTGTATTCAACATCACAGTTAATTCATAGTTTACTCCCTGTCTTCTCATCTACATGTAGCTGCAGAGTGTTATGTTGGGCCATCTGCTTCAACAGATGAGAGGGCTGCAGGTATATGCACATTGTTCATCATTCTATCACAGTAATGAGACTTTGTTTGCATACGATGGTGTCACTTTTCTATCACCAGTAGTATGCCGGCCATTGTGGTTGATTTTTTTGTAAGGGTATTCAGGAATGGTGAAGATTCAACACAGTTCCGTTTTGTTCCTCTTCTATATGTAATATGGTACCACAGCTTTAGCCTGAATATTTGTTGTATCACATTACCATTTCATCTTTTCTGTCACATCCAATGATACCGGTAGCCATTATCTTGTGATGCAGGCATGTCAGAGACCAATTATTTCACATAGTCCAAGTTATGAAATAATGCACACACTTCCACCATCATCCGAAACCCTGTAATGTATCATCCGAAAACCTGTAATGTAATGATCCGCACTGTGACGTGTCTCTGATCTTTCTTGCAAGCAGTTGGTCCTATTAAACAAATAAAGAATTGTGCAATATAATTTGTCTTCACTATCCTGTCAATATAAGCTTACATTTGTAAGTACCATTCTATAAAATCTGAACTCATCAACTGTACATTGAGCCATCTGCAGATGAAGCTTTGAAACCCCCCCCCCCCCACTCACCAACAGAGTGGCAAAATTATTCATTCTTGTTGCTGGTTTTAGTATGGTCTATGAGCATCATATATCTGATTATTAGCATTGAAAATGACAGATTATTCCTTACATCTTCAATCGCGATAAAATCCATTACAAGATGATGATGTTCACTCTGTGGGAGCCACATACACTGTCGCCTCCTTCATCTTCCTCCAACAGTCAGACTCAAACAAATGGCTTCTTTCTGACCTTCTCCCTGTTACACTTTCTGTAGGAGAAAACATTAAATGGAGTAAGATCTAATAAGATCTAATATAACTAATTTATTCATAAAGGTTGGGGAAAATATTCCGATTTTCATGACAAGCACTCACTCACTCGGCCCCTCGCAACCCCTGGCAATTTCTCATGCCACCACCCTGCCTCGGGAATATCTCATGAAATCAATCCCACATGGTCTTGCCACATAAAAATAGTATATATTTTCACCCCAACCCCCTCCTCCCCCACACACACACTTTACCACCATGCCCCCTTATCTGGATTGGAAAAAAAAATCATAATTACTAACATGGATATTATAGTATACTAATTTGGTAGCTACCACCCTATGTTGCATGTTTGTAAATCTCATCCATTTGCCTCTTGACCCCGCCCCCCCTCCCCCCTAACTGGATGTGTGTGTAGTGGGCATGCTGGGGGGGGGGGGTTATGTAGTGGGCATGCTGGGGGGGTTATGGGGTAATACATGGTACAGCTATGATGTATCATTTATCAAGTCTTATCAATGACTTCTCAAATTTCCTTTGATTGTGTCCTTGTAATGTATTCACTTACTACTTGTCATCCATCATGGTGTATTTCATAAACATCAAAATGACTTCTTCATCGATCAGGCACTAGGGCAGCTGGACTTCTCACACTTCTCACTTGATCACTGGATAAACAGTTACACAATGTTGACATATATTACCCCATTGGACACAAAATGTTGCCAGCATTTGATATAGTCTTACGACATTATGTAACTATTATAAATTCATTGGACTGATTAGAATTTCAGGCAAAATTGAGGGGTGACTGAATGTTAATAGATGTTTTGAATATTATAGGATTATAACATGCATAGGAATATGTCCAGTGAACAATACTATATAATGTCTTAATGTATTTTTTTTTTTTTTTTTTTTGGAATAGGAGATTAATGCATATTAGTTTGCAAGGACCTTAGAGTTTAACAATCCACAAAGCGTATTGCAAGTATTTTTGTGGACAACGCGGCTGATAATTACTGGTATCCATATGTATATAGCTGTTGACCTATGCAGATATAGTGACAGTTTAATTAATTCTTTTTGGAAATACATAGGAAATTATATAGCCTGTAAGGGCCTTAGATTGCACTCATCCACAACTGGTATGGAAAAACGACATGCTAAATGTAATAAGTGATTGGAAATTGCAAAATACCGCCAAGTGGTAACAGTAAATTATATCAATGACATATTAAAACAGACAACAGACAGCAAAATTCTTTCACGCAATGAATAAATGAACGGAGAATGAACAATGAAGCATAGCCCAGTTTTCGACACAGCTTCGATTTCAAAACATAAAGCGAAAGCAACGGGGACGAGATTTCTGTGCGTAACGTATTCAGTGTTGAAGCGCAGTTCAAACAATTGTTTGTCCATATTACTTACCAGAAAACAGATGTAACGGGACGAGTAATGTTCATTGTTAAGCTGCCAACAACACCACACGTTCTCCTCCTCACACTGCAATCCAGCAGGTGGCGCTTCATAAAACGAAGGACGATAACCGATGGCCAGTTGAACCATAGTCCAGTTGAACGTTGAACCAAAAAGTGGTTCTTTTGACGACCACCGCGGGAAAAACAATAACGAGGGCGGGAAATACGTTGAACCGAAAAACAGTTGAACGTATACTCGGTCGGGAATAATTTTGACCCACACAACAGTATTACGTCTTTCATTTTTGATAACTTCTATGATTGTTTCTGACTATTGATAGGCTATTTTATGAGCGAAAATAGTAATATGCCATCAAAATAAGTGCATAACAGCGAAGTTTCCCAAATCGACACGCGTTATTAACGACTTGGACATTCAGTTTTAAGCATAACCACATGGTTTATTTGGAAAAGTCTGCAGAATTTAACTTAATATTAATAAGAAAATTACTCCCTGTTCTCAGACATTCATATCCCATTGTTTCGGTCATGTTGGTGTCGTTTTAGCATGCACGGAGTTTCATGTGGTTGAACGTATAACCAGTTATAGGTTGAACGTAGAACCAATAATAGGTTCAACGTTTACGCCCAAGCTAGTATCATGTGGTTATACGTAGAACCAGTTATAGGTTGAAAGAAGAACCAATAACAGGTTCAACGTTTACCTCCATGCAAGTATCAATATATGCTTCAATTCGAACTGAAAACGTTCAACCAGATTCCGGGTAAACGTTTACTGTCATTAAAAATTGGTTCAACGTTGAACTGATAACAGGTTGAACATTTACTCCCTGAAATTGGCCGTTTTTACAGTGTATGCCGAGTTCACATTACAGACTAACCTAAATTTTGTTGACTGGTAGTTGGTGCCACCAATCCAACGATAGAAATGCTTCGGGAGTATACCATATTAACAGCACAGCAACAGTGGAGTTATAATCGTACCAGACAAAGGGGCTACACATCAGCTGTGGCCTGGCCATACAAACAAATCCACCGGGAAATGGGGACAGCCTAAAAAGAGGCTCGCAAACTAAATTCCACAGTACACACTGTACATCTGGATCTACAAGGAGTCGATTATATTGACAAACCTGAGAAAGAGAATATATATGAAAGCAAGATAATGTTGGTGTTAAATACTATTTATTTTGGTACAATTCCGTTGATCAAACACATCTTTTGAAACGAGAAAAAACTCACGCCACTGATTAAGTAAACACACCCAACCTGATCCCCGCTTATGTCTTCTGCCTCCTTACTGCACATTAATACCAATAAAATGGATAAACACTGAAAATTACCACTTGATCACATACTCAAATATTGCAACGGATATATTCTGAAAGTAATGACCCTAAGCAATATCAATATATCACAAGAAACAAACAACACTGGCATATCAATGCACAAATCAAGCACTCTTTCTTTAAATCGATGTAAACACACCCAACCCGATCCCCGCTTATGTCTTCTGCCTCCTTACTGCACATTAATAGCAATAAAATGGATAAACACTGAAAGTTACTACTTAATCACATAATCAAATATTGCAACTGATATATTCTGAAAGTAATGACCCTAAGCAATATAAATATATCACAAGAAACAAACAACACTAGCACATCAATGTACAAATCAAGCACTCTTTCTTTAAATGGATGTGTTTCAGTCAGACGGCGGAAGGATATTTTAAAGCTCTGGCTAGAAAATTTTACTAACTACATAATATATATTATATTTTATCCCGACGGATAAAACGATATATCCATAAAGATTCTGTCGTAGTTCTGACAGATTTAGTGTTTTCGCTGTTTTGACTAATTTACCGGTTGACTACATGCAGCGATAATCCGTTTTGTCACATTTGAACAAAATGGGTTAACAACACCGCCTTCAGGAAAAGCATCAACCATATTTCATCAAATTAACCTCGATATATTATACAATCTAAAGTCTTCACAATCAGATATGTAAATTTCATCTACGAACCAGACTAGAATTAATCAGGCCGACCAACACCGATTGTGTGTAGGGCGACTTGTTCATATAGCCAAATTCGCAAAGGGTTTTATCACCCTTGTTCCACTGGGGGCGTGTTGGTATAGAGCAGTTCCGGTAAGTATCAAAGGCCCTCGCAATTAGTTTTAGTAATTAAATATTCTATATTTTTCTAGAGAATTAACTTACTAATGTACACGTAATAGAGACAATTTAGACAGAATATTTTTCAAACAAATTTTCTGGAATAGTTTATCAATATATTATTCAAAATAAATGCGTGGTCCTTTCGTAAAAGTGAAACCGAGGCGAACCGGAAGCAGCTTTTCATACTTCTAACCTTGAAGAGCGGTAGTTATCAGGGGAGATCAGACACTTTCCGGGAAGGGCAATAACCACAGCCAAAGGTGACGTAAAACGGGGTCGACCGACTTTCATCTGGTTTTCTTTTTCCTTTTCGTATACATTTTAGTATCGATTTTTAATATATCAACAAGAGCAGTATAGGATTCAACATACGCTCACGCACACCTTTGACTGCAGAAACAAAAAATTAAGAGATACAAATTTGGAGAAGCTAGCCATGATCCCGATTTATTGCAATAGCTTGAATTTGACCTTGATTAGATAGGTTAAGGTCAGTCAAATTATAAAAGTTCCAGTCAATTATCAGTTGCATATGTAGTACAAATTTGGAGAGCCTATAGATATAATCCTTCAGAATATATTACCAATACTAGAATTTGACCTTTCAAAATAGGTCAAGGACAATCACCATCGCCAGTTGTACATGTTAATTCTCCCAAATATATTGTGTTAACAAGCAAGATGGACCGATAAAAAAAACCACTTGACAAAAATTGGGTGAGGGGTGAAAATCTACCGGCTTCTTCGCCATCAAAATCCACATCCTTGGATTCATCTTCACATTTCAAGTTAAATACTACACTTACGTTCCGTAATTTACCATGACCTAATGAATAGAGTAAATTGTTCAAACCGGGAAACGCACGTGATGTCATATAGCCAATCAAGATAGAAGCTTGCCAACACCGTGCAGCGAAGATTTTCTTGGAGGTCTGCCTGTGTGATTTCCAAATATGGCAAGTGGTGGTTGTATTGATGTTAATTTCTTTCGAATAGCCAATCAAATTTGAATTTGAAAGAGGTCATACATTGCACTTCTCCTAATATAGACCACGGAATATTTACAGAGCTATGACATCACCAATCCCGTATTCTGATCAGATAATGCGTTATGGTCAGCCAGGGCAGCACGTGTAGTGGTCGACTTGGATATGCGAAGATGCCTTCGATTGCACTTCTAGCTTTACTAATTTTCGGCCACAGTGACCTTGACCTTTGACCGCTTAACCTCGAAATTGATAGGGTTCCTCTTTGCCCCATACCCAAAGTTGTCATCAATACACGAGACTCAGAACTGGAGATGTAGCACAGCTTACAAATGTTAACAGAACTTACTGTTTAACACGACCTCGTCTCATGACGTATAAAAAGATGACACCTTGAACAAAAACAAATGTTTTCAATGTAGCCATTTATGCCGTAGCATTACACACGACATGTCATTTTGGTTCACGGTGTCATATTTTAGACACATTAAAAATCCATGCTAAGACGAATATGAGAAAGGCAAAAATCGGACGCCACGCGTATTACTGTGACGGTTCACAGAATAGTATCGATCAGAGACAAACCAATTGTGTGTACGATGACGTCTCCCGCAAACTTTTTAAACGCTCACAGTCGGAGGTTCCGTAAAATAGCGTCTTCCTCAGACTGGAGTTTGAAATTGCTTTCAAACACGTTTTTTGGGACTATCGTATTAGGGCTTTTTGGCATACCCCATAGCATGGAATTTGAAATACACCTATATTACAACACCAGAACCAAAACTAATCGCTTCTTTGTCGCCATAACTGGCGGGACACTACATCAAAATATTTTGGTTCCAGCTATAATGTATAGTATAGACCATAAACAGAAGCTACGGAAGCCCAATTTCTAACGCCAATTAACGCAGTTTTACGGCAATTTTAATTGTAAGCGTTTACAGTGACAAATAAAATATTTTGTTCTGTACAAAACACAGCCTTCTTGCAAAATTATTCCAGGAATAACTCGGCTAATTGCAAATATACATTATTACTGTATATTTGCAATTCCAAGTGAAATGACTGATATCGAATGGATAATGCGCGTTCTATTAGTTTTATAATGATGTGAGGGAACAATTTGGACTAAGTTAAATTAAATTTTCTGGTTTCTAAATCGACAATATCATGTAAATGGGCCACCGTTTACAAGAAGTTCTCAACGTAATCCCATGCATTGACGGCTTTCCGGACAAAGTCACTGTGGACCAGGGAAGGTGCCAGGGAGTAGAGGATCCGTAACGGAGAAGTAAGGGCCCTGTACAACCTCTCGTGGTGCATGTGGACGGAGGCCAGAACACCGTCAACGATGATGACATGATTCATAGTCATAGGATGGCGAATTCCGGCCTTGATATTCTGAATTTCTGTTACTCTCTGGGGAACCAAAACATCTCCAGATCTGATCCAGAGCAAATCTCCAACGACCACCTCGGATGCCTTAATCGGATAGCCAGGAGGCTGTGTCTTTTCCCGCTCAGCTTTGGTAACATACAGCAAGTGGCTTCCATCCAACCGAATACCCTTTTCCCGTCCGTGCTCAGATTTCCCATTGCCCAGTTTCAGAAATACCATATCGTATCCAGAAGCGGCGATGTTTTCGCCGTAATGAGTGATAAAGTAAATGGGACTGTAGACAATGCAACCCGTCTCGAAGTCAAATGACTCCACTCTCTCGCCAAGGCTCACTTCCGACATCATTTTTGTTGTGATTTTCTCGTTGACAAGTTTAACCTTGACAAGTGACGTGTCAGCAAAGCATTTCTTCTTCGGAGGCGGGGGCGGGGGCTTAGGCTTCAACTTTTCGATTTCCCTTCGAAGATCTTCAGCTTCCTTTTTGAATCCTTCCTTCAGGGTCCTTTGCTGTTCATCAAGACGTTTATTGGTCACGTCTTGGTAATGTTCCTGCATATTCTTCATGTCTTCCGCTCTTCTTCTCTCCAACTGTTCCATGTTTTCTTTCATCATCCTCTCGATGTCTTTGGCGTGCTCTTCCTTTACTCTGGCTTCTCTCTCGGCAACCTCCCTTAGGCGTTCTGCCTCTAGGGCTTTCTGGCGTTCAGCTGCAATAACCGAAAAGACATATTTGTGAAAACCAGGCATTCGAGTTCGAGAACAAAGCATGGTCAAGGTTTTGGTGTTAGAACTTCCATTGAAAAGGTAATAGCAGAAAAACAGTCTGTGAGAAGCACAGTCTCCAGGCGACCAAAATCCAGGCTTAACTTTCTCAATTCAAGCCATTGTTTGGACTCCAGAGACAATTTTCTAAACACATGTTACATGACGGGACTGGCTCATTTTTGAAAACCTTATAATTCTTGAACCGCAATAGATATGGACTTGTAATTTGTTGCCCGGTACTTCCAAAATCGAGTTCTTTCGTTGACAATGATCCCGTATTTCCTGGTACAAATGCAACTATGAAACCAATTTTGCTTTATGTCACATGACCATCGATATTTGAGGTCATTTTGTCGGGCAGAAAAACAGTCTGTGAGAAGCACAGTCTCCAGGCGACCAAAATCCAGGCTTAACTTTCTCAATTCAAGCCATTGTTTGACCCGTCCTGTACAAAAGGAAAAAAATGTCAAATATACTTCGTGAGACTTACACCAATCGTTGCCCAAGTTTTGAATTCGCTTTGCCAACAGCGGAAATTAAGAACACCACTTTTACAAAGCGCACGCACCACAGGCCCTTTGGTGACAAAACTATAGATTTCATCTCTAGATCAAATAAGGTCGTAAACGAGAAATTCTCTAAAAGCTCTGTTCTCATAACATGAAGGTTTGGAAAAGAAATGCAATTTGCTCGCTACTCGGAGGTAGAGAGATCGAGATGAAATACTCTTCAGAACAATCTGTGTAACGCAGACAGATGAGTAGAAGAAAAAAAAACTGTCAATGACACATTGGTAGATGCGCGATCGTTACGCGCCGGCTCAAAAGGGGTGGAACAGCGCTGGCCGAACGAGTGAGCTTTCATCGGTCATGTATAAGCTGGGCTCTCGTGCAGAACAACGGGGAAAATGCACAAACATGCTGTATTGTTTATGTCAGTATTATAGATTATGCGAAAAGCTATGGATCGATATCATATACAGTTGTCAAATATCAAATACAATTGTCAAATACCAAACCTTATATTAGTTAATATTTTCGCATCAAATATTTAAAATTTCTTTCGAGCTGTATGCCAATAATTGGCACATTTTAAAATTTTTCCTTTGTTTTCCACAAGAGACAAGCTCATATAAGCCCGTTGAAATTCGCTCGTTCGATCTGTGCTGTCCCTCTATGTGCGTCGATGCGGATCTGGCAAACTGCCTGTCGTGAAGACACGAGTGTTCATAGGTTAACTTACAAGCTAAATCTTTCTCAACTTGGTTTGTGAGCATATAAGCTATATATATCACGTTTGAAGCCGACCAAAACAGAAAACAACAGGTCCCATACACTTCTCGACATTCTCCAGTTTCACCCCTGTACTCCCTTACCTTCCCAGGCTCACAATCATTGTCTACTTCTCAAAGCTACATATTCTACCTGTTCTTGCGAGTGTCTTGTCATCTAAGGGAGATGTTAGTTTATGTGGTTCTAGAATTTGGAACAAACCTTCTACTTTCTTGTCTCCTTCCGATACTTTCTTATCAGCGGCAAGTATGGCCTGTCCCTCGACCCATTTCTCTTTCAGGAACTCCAGATATGCGTCTTGTTTCTATAAGAAATCATCATTTAGGTGTTAATCTATCACGGTCTACCCTTTCTATAATTATTTCACAGAGATTCACATTGTTATGAATTTTCTCGCGTATTAGAAATGGCTTCAGAGGCTTCAAAAATATAGATGTATTCAGTGTCGATTCTGACGTTGGGCACAAAATCCTGACATGTTCCGTGTATCAGTAAGAATGACAAGTCAGCAACTCAGTTTTTATTCTCCAATGTTGTTTAACGCTGAACCCGTCTGACTACAGAGATAGTTCCCGGAACTCAATTTCATAAATATGCATTTACCTTAACTCCAAGAGAAGTTTCACACTCGTACTGGATCTGAAGTTGGTGCAGGTCTTCTTGGTAAGCGTTGTATCCTCCAGCACACATATATAAACCATCTTTCAATTTTTTCGCGATTAACTGGTCAAGAACTGCCAGTATGTCACGACACTTCTTAGAAGACGCCTCTACGTTCTCTCTCTTGAGATTTTCGTATTCTTCGTTGATTTTCAACTGTTCCAGAAAAAAAGGAAAGCAAGAAGAATGTTGAAATATTCTCTCCGGAGTCATGACAAGGGTTGAGAGTCTAAAACCGTCAACAAATTGTGCATACTTCGGCCTTTGCTGATTCGAGCGACATTGTACGATACCCTCAATCTTAGTAAATTAATATTCTCTCAATGCTCCCCAATCGTACTTGTCGCTATATAGGATCTTACGTATTTCAATTGAATTTTGAGCGCCCATACCATGAATATTTAATACCACTATGACATCATGGTCGCATCTGGACTTATCCACAAGCAGTCGGGGAGGGAAGATAGGATCACCATGCCCGTTTACCCCAATGTTTACACCAAAGACCAGTCCATATATCTACCCCGTATTATGGTGCCACAATATCGGGACCGCGACAACATGAAAAGACACCCCGCCAGCGCGGCGTCTAAGTCGATTGAGCCGACACTAGCCAATAAAATTGAGTGACTTTGAAGTATCTATTCCGATGCGGAAGAGCGACTAGATATATATATTGTAACACAGCGATGAATAATATCGTGGTTCGGAGCTCCAAATCTCCTCTCAAAGCGAGTACAGGTCCCTAACTTGTGCTTCCAAAAAGATTGATGGTGCGTTGATTATGCCAGATGGTGTAGGAATACCTAAACCAAAACATTTTCCCAGAGGTTCTTACACGACGATTCGGAATTTTGCATTCAACAAAGAGTTGTGTGCTTCTCTCATCAACCTAGTAACGGTACCTGTATCGCCAATTCCGTGAAGGAAAAAAATATTTCTATAGCTTTTCGATAATGCGATAGTTCGCAATAATTGAGGTTATTTCATCCTTGAACTCCTAGCTATTGTTTACTGTAGTGTGGTATCATTCTTACACTCTGTATTATACTGACATATAATATAATTAAAGTTGCTCACATTCATCTTCTCCTGGAACTCGCTGTCTGTGTCGTATATGGCTTTCTTTAGAAAATGTGCGACGGCTTCCTTGACGTTTGCGTGGTGGGCTTCAGATAGTTCCTCAACCGTTTCCGTTGGCATCACCACCATGTCATTCATCTGCTTGAGATAAAGTTTCACACCTTGCTCCGCCGCCTTTGTGTTCTCTAGAATAGCCATTGCATTTAGGGCGTTCTCAATACAGGGAACAGCTCCGCTGCGGATGGCCTCAACGTACGTAGACACCAACGTTGCAAACACTGAAATAGGTAAAATATGTAAGATTGCTGGATCAACATCAATTCGACATGTCATGTTGGACATCCTGATGCAAGCCGAGATTCATTACCACTATTCCGGGCGAATAGAAGAAATTTAGGAGCAAGACATCATAAAAAAAAATGTTCCCGTCCATATCCTACATGTAGCTTAATTCTTTACATGTACAAAAGAAATGCCGTCTCAACAGTTTTCAAGATCAAGATCTTTGGCGTTGCGTTTCGAAACATGTATCTAATTCCGTTCAAACCGGGGCCGTGTGGAACCCATGTACCTCAGTATGACATTGATATGAACAGTCACAATCAAAGCGAGACTGAGATAAATCATTCTCTGGATAACGACTTCTTAAAAGAAAATCGTATGAATGCAAGAATGAATGTAATACTGATCAGCGATAGGGATTTGATATTTGGATCATCGTGGTGTCTTATCGGCATCATTGAGAACTGTTGACCGCTTCTCTCTTGCAGAAAACCTAGCCTATGTTTATGTATACTATGTTTTTTATTGATTCGGTGCTAATGCTGTTATACGAACTATGTCACAGCGAAACAGCTCACCAATTACCAGTATACGAGTTGTCAGAGCATTTCCATCATAGCTCTAGATTTGTATCTAATACCGCTTATGCCGGTGCTAGGGGCCGTGTGGTCATATCATCCAAGTTGCCACATGAACAGGTACAATAAAAGCGTACCTGAGATACAACACGTATCACGAATCGTTAGATTCTTGGTATGTACTTTAGAATAGGTTAACCAGAAGACTATTCTGTGAAGTCATGTGACGCAGTCAGTATGTCGGCACCTCTTCCCACTACCCTTATATGTGTTGTAATTTAGATTATGAAAACGGAAATTGTTTAATGGAAAACGGCTGAATATTGAACAACTGAATATTGAATGACTGAAGGCTTGTATTCAATGATGCCGGCTATCAAGACATGGTCAAATCCGTGTCACTGACCAGCATTATTTATCCCAATGCTTTTTACAATAAATACATTTTTTTAAACTCCAGTCGCAACAGAGATCAGCAATTCCCGATGATATCGGAAAGATAGTATGGCCTTATTTTCTTGAAATCTTCACCAATGACCGATTATTCACTCATGATCGATATGGTATTCTGAATTACATTCAAAGTGTAACCAGTACACTGCCAAAAATGCCCTACTTATTAAGGATAATGCCCTAAAATTTTCTTGAAATCAGATAATTTTACTCAAAATAAGTTAAATTTAAGAAATTTAAAGTTTTTTTTTCTTGTTTAAGTAAAATTTGGAGTGGGGTAAGTATATTTTACGAAAAAAACCTTAAAATTTTCGTAAAATTTAACTTATTTTGAGTAAAATTATCTTATTTCAGGAAAATTTTAGGGCATTATCTTTAATAAGTAGGGTATTTTTGGCAGTGTACGATGGATACACTGTTGAATACACGCTAATTTGCGATTTGGTATGAATTTAAAACTGCGAATTTAGGCGTCATATTCTACATTCGATATGCAGCAGTTGTTCACAAGCGATTTCACCTTCTCGATTTTATTTTTTACCTGGTTATTTTCGAATTTCAAAATTACCCCATATATTCTAAGAATACATACTTGTTCCTCTGACGGGCATGCCGGTGTCCAGCTTTTTCTCTGGGCAGTGTTTGTGAATGAAGTCGCAGAATATCTTGGCATCCTCAACAAAATCTTCTTCCAAATCCGAATCGTTGAGAGTCTCCAGTTTAATGAGCGTTTTCTTCCCTCCTGGTCGATCAAAAGTGAAACACTTTCGATCTTTGAAGAATCTCCGGATGCATCTTCTCGGCTCGTTGAATTTTCGACTTTTTTCGTCAGTTTCCTTGCGAAGTGCAAGACAATGATCAAGGTATCCGTTGGCGTCAACCTCTACGCCGTCTATCTCTAATTCTAAAGAAAAATCCCTCAGTGCGACAACAAACATCGGGAAATAGCAGTCAAAATTTTTGTTTCCGTTTTCGTCATCCTTGGTTTTGATGTGCTTGGATATTTCTGTAATGAAGCTTGATTCAAGTAAAGGACAAATTTAATATGTAAAACATTAATTTCAATAATGATATAGATATTTTCTCCAGTGAAAAAAGATTATACGTTAATATCAGGTGGAACTCAAATAGCAATATAGGTTGCACTTTGCCTGAAATAGTAATGTAGCAATTGTTAGGTTTCTTGAGAGTTCATAATTGCAACGCTGCTGTCAGGTATGCATCATGACATTATCAGGTAACTCTCTGAAATTGAGGTAAAAAAGGTCGTTTGCTAAATAACTTTTGATTTATTCATCATAACAACCCAAAATCGTCAGGCGACTTTGTTTATAATTTGTTACATTTCGAAACAGCGATTTTTCGATGGAAATGTGCATAGGTCTAATTTTAATAGAGAACAAAACATTTATTATGCAAGTTATTTAGACGACAATTTGTTTTATACCATTCGATGCGGATATATATATATCCATTGTCGCCAATGGCAGATATTCTTTACTTTAATGGGCAAAACGACTGCTTTTACGCTCCATTTTAGAGAGCTGGTTCTCTCTGACCTGTATATGTCTTCTACGTTGGTTATGGGTTCAGGTACACAGCAATAATTCAACACACAACTTGAGTTACGTGTTCATTCAGTGTAACCGATCTGATAAATAAGTTCCCATTGTAAATACACCGACTGAAAGGATACTTCAACTTCTCCAGTGCACTTTGGTCCAAGGCCCCAAGTGTGTTGTACACCAGGGTACTACTCAGCAGCGTAGCCAGAGCGAAGATCCAATTGTCGTGATTTGCATCTCCCTGCAACCGGAAACCCCAAGTTTTGTATTACATGATCTTTTGATGGTCGCTAACCTGGATCTAAAAAAATGCAATGCAGGCCCCCAACATCCATGACAATTAAATGGCTGGTGGGGATCGTAAAACAATTCAATCAGCCTGTCACCTCCCTCATGTACGTGGCATTAACCAAATTGCCAGCGCGAGGTCCCTGGACTGGCACAATCGGAAGAGCAAGTTTTTATTTGGTGTATCGGGTTACATATAGGACTTGCTGCACATGTACTGTGTGTTGACAATTTATTTAGTTTCGTGTTGCATAAGGGATGAATGAATGCACAATTTATCACGTGATTGAAAGAGGTATAATAGGTCATCGGGTTTCAGGTCCATTATTGTAATGACAAAAAATAACAAGAGAAAATATGGACCTCAATATACGCCCGCACAGCAAACAGATTTTAGTTTTGGAGTGTAACATTTATCTTTTCCAAAATACAGCATTGATTTGTTTGTGAATTCAGTGACCAATGACCTTTTGATAAATAAAATCAAAGGGTGTGTATTCACTCTTGTTTTCAGGTATACCCGAAAAACACAACGCATTATCTAGAACTGGAGAGATCACATCTCAAAATTAATGTTTGCAATGACTTGGTGGTATACACAAAATTTGGTCACAATTGACAACACTGAATTAAATTTATAACACGAAATCAAGATTCTCAACTATTTTCTGATCTTCGGGTTGAGTGACCTTGACCTTTTGACCTCTGCTTTGGCATTCAACACATCATCTCCCCCTAATGTATCCACTCATGAAAAAATATACCTTTTCTATGTCTCCCAGACCCTCTGTGTCTAAGAGAACCAAGACTTGTCCTGGACATATTGGGTGAGGGACACACCAAACCCATATTCCCTTCGTCTTTGCCTGCACTTGAGATCCAAGAGCAAAACCTATAATATATGAAAGTTAAACAGTTCAGCGTTTCACGATTCATTCAGGTATAACGATATTTTATCGTCCCGTATGCAACGTGACCATCTTCGACTGTAGTTATACAATGCTATGTGAAAGACGTGTTAAAGCTTGGGGAGAGCTGCTATAATGTGTGCCCTTGTCTAGGTTTGAAGTATAAAAGCATAGGGTTTGGTTTAGGGTACATATTTCGTGTTACTGATGTTAGGGTTAGATTTCGGGCGAGGTTTATGGTATGGGTTGATGTCACCATCCCTAGTTCTGATTCGTCTGACATAGTCGAGCCAGGACAGAAAACGAATCCGCCAGGACGAAGACCAGGCGTTTTATTAATAGGATTTCTGAACTTCATTTGTGACCTCATGACCCCTACGAGTAGTTATATAGTATAATATAATAAATACTGGTCCTAGGGGGCCACACCTGCAATAGCACTGGTGAAAATCCAGACTCCTACTTTCCCGTATTGTTTTTCTAGGTCAAGTCATATAGTATAATAAATACTGGTCGTAGGGTTTGGTTTTTTGCATATTGTTGCACCTGCAGTAACACTGGTGAAAACCCAGACTCCTACTTTCCCGTATTGTTTTTCTAGGTTATCCCTAGTATTCAAGTATGGCTGAAAAGGATCTTGAAGAAATACTGGATCACAAACAAACATGCCGTAAACTTTACCACTTAGCCACACTTACGGTATAGGCGGGGTAAAAGCATCAGTGAAATACTGAAAAAGTAAAAAATCTGACCATAACGGTCAATGCGTAGGCTCCCTGATGAGGGTTTCGCTGGTCAGAAATAAGAATTTTCGACCTAAAATAACCCGAAACTTGCACCCACAGATACTAAACAATGAATACTAGGTATAACCTAGAAAAACAAAACGGTTAAGTAGGAGTCTGGGTTTTCACCAGTATTATTGTAGGTGTGGTCGCCTAGGACCAGTATTTATTATACAGGGTGTTCCAGAAGTCTTGGTCACATTTCAAATCCTCGTATCTGCTGAGCCATGAATGGTAGTAAGATGAAACTGGTACCATTTGAAAATGAAAGTCATTAAGTTTTGTGTAATGCTAATGATGTTGCCATATGCATTTGTATATCCTCAATAGTTTTCAATATATTCAATGTCAAAATGTGACCAAGACTTCTGGAACACCCTGTACTATAGTCAATGTTTCGAAAATTTCGTCCCCTCTGGTTGTGTTGAATTCAGATGTTCGTATTCATATTTGTTTCAACTTTGACTTCTGACCATGTCGTTCCGACCGAAACTTCAAAGGGTTCGTCTCCCATTTTCCCCGCAAGAACTGGGAATCAGACGAGATCCCACCAAGGTGCCCGTTCATTGACAGTTATTTCAAACAGTCAGAGTCTGTTCAAGTAGTCGCACAGAGTGCGCTTTTTCAGTAGAATTGGTTACGGAATATACAGCTCTGCATCAGGAGGTTAGTTGAAATTTATTGAGGGACAATCTGAGGACACAGCGCTGTGAGGTAACATGGGTATTTTCAAAGAAGATCATTCATGATGGCAGTAAAACTGCATGGACCACGTCAGAAAGATGATAAAGAGAGAGAGAGAGAGAGAGAGAGAGAGAGGAGAGCGAGATGCGGCCAGTAGTAATACAGCGAGTATATTCACTCCCATTGACCTAAAAAATTTTTTGCATATTGTGGCGGTCACGTGGCAGAGGTCAAAGGTCATTGAGTGCACTTGAGCATATACGGACCTGTATCCTCTCATCCCGTCCATCATCTGACCTTGGATCATGTTAGGGGATTCCTCCGCGGTAATGCGGTTTGGCGGTGATGCGGTCTGCCTCCGCGGACAGAAAGTAGTCCCAAATACGTGGGTTTTCATGACAATGTTCGGCAATCTTCAGGGGCGAGAGGGGCCCCTGGTGGACTGATTGGGTCGAGTGAGATGTCAAAATGAAGCGCTCTTCCAGGGCCATCCAGTCATGGGTGGGTGTGTGTAAAATTATGATTTGTTCCGAAAATACAAAAAGCGGAACACGGACTTTACCTCTAAAATAGGGGAAAGCTCTTATCAACCCTATCCCAAAGGGTTAATATCGGTCCCTGGCTTATCGGGGCCTGCTGAGAGGGTGCGGGAGTGGGTGTATTTAAAATTAGGATTTGTCCCGAAAATATAAAAAGCGGAACACGGACTTTGTCGCTAAAATAGGTAAAAACTCCTATCAACCCTATCCCAAAGGGCTAATATCGGTCCCTGGCTTATCGGGGCCTGCTGAGAGATTGGGGGAGAGGGTGTATGTAAAATTAGGATTTGTCCCGAAAACATAAAAAGCGGAACACGGACTTCACCCCTACAATAGAGGAAAACTATCAGCCCTATCCAAGAGGGCTAATATCGGTCCCCGGGCTTATCGGAGTCTGCCTATCAAGTCATGGGTGGGTGCATGTAAAATCAGGATTTTTCCCGAAAATATAAAAAAACGGAACACGGACTTTACCCCCTAAACTAGGGGAAAACCCATATCAAGGGCGTATATCGACTCCCATTGACCTTCAGTATAGAGTGTGTATATTCACTACCATTGACCTTTGACCTCAAAAATTTGCATATCGTGACCTTTGACAGCCAATCAGAAGCGAGTATTTTGACTGTATGGAATGCATGTACTGACTTGGTTCTGGGCTTTTTCCATCACGGTTGTGCGCAGGTGTATGACGTCACTTCCGGTCTGCGTGAATCGGGAGTGACCTGGGTATATGGGATGCATGTACTGACTTGGTTCTGGGTATTTCCCATCACGGGGAGGTCACGTGATCAGTTCAAGGTCATATCCAGTGTAGAGTGTATATTCACTACCGTTGACCTTTGACCTCAAAAATTTGCATATCGTCACCTTTGACAGCCGAACAGAAGCGAGTATTTTGACCTCGTCTGACTGTATGGAATGCATGTACTGCCTTGGTTCTGGGGGTTTTCCATCACGGTTGTGCGCAGGTGTATGACGTCACTTCCGATCTGCGTGAATCGGGCGTGACCTGGGTATGGGATGCATGTACTCAATTGGTTCTGGGGGTTTCCATCACGGAGAGGTCACGTGATAGTTCAGGGTCATTTGAATGATAGGAATGCATGTACCGACCTGTTCATTCATCCGTGGACTTGTTTACATCCGGGTCATTCATTGTGGTGGGTTCTGTGCAAGTGTGTGACGTCACTTCCGGATTTACTAAAACTACCTCCAAACACAGAAGAGTTCCAATTTTCACGTAGTGTCCGGAAGTGCGCGGGTTAATTTCGGGTCAAAAGTTCACATCCAGGTCACGGCAAGGCTCGGCACTCTTCGGGACAATAGATAGCCTTTATCCGCCCTTCCGAAGCATCCATGTATAGAGGAGGGTCTCCGACAATATTACCATCTATTTATCCATGTTAAATGACCAGTGGGGAACCCCCAGTTTTCCCCAGAACCGTATTGGCACGAAAAAATACATGAAACCATGGAACATTTAGTAATAAACTTAATCTATAGGTGTTGCACGAGTCTCCATTCGCCGTCTTCCTGGTCTTTATCCTTAACCGCTGACATGAGCTTTAACTGTTAACGTTTAAAATCCGCATGTAAACACACCCATAGCGGTTCCTCCAGCGAGGATGTACTGTGATGGAGGGGATAATAAAAGGATTGACCTGTAATTTTTGTTGTTGTTGCTCTCTTTTTGGACTAACCAATCAGAATAGTACGTATGACGGACTACAGCCGTAGAGCTACGTATAGGTGCGCATGTGTGACATGGTCTATAAAACACGTCCCTCTGGATCCCACACCCGCATTCCTACGGTTGCACAGCCGTGACGGAGACCCATCCCTATGCGACTCGCATTTTACAGCATGCGACCGTGGTTAATTCACTCACGGATTACCGAGCAGTGATTCGGTCCATATTTGCAGATGGTGACAACGAGGGGCGACGCCAGATCCTGAAAGTGTTCACAGAAGCGGTCCTCGACAGAGTGCACTCGATGGAGAGGTGTTCTATCACTCACCACTACTGGACTATGACAGCCATCCTTGATGCCCGGACTATGGACCACGAACGCTCAGGCCGGAACCAGCTACGGCTCGTTGGCCTAGTAATGGTCTTTGCCCTATTGACCCTGCCGCTGTGGCAATGACAACGACAGAAAATAACGGCTCTTCCGAGCCTCCACAGATGCGCTTATGTGCAACCGATATATACGAGGGTCAGTCACAGTGTGCGTCATTCACCGTTCGTCATTGGGTCAACCATGTCACCGAGGGACCTGACCATAAATACGAGAGACACTCAGAGTGTGTCATTCACCGTTCGTCGTTGGGTCAACCATGTCACCAGTCCTACGAGCCATCCTTCCCCTTACACTCCTGGTGGGGTTACACGTCTATGAAGATAAAGTCACCATCGTTGAAGACCGTGGAGATGTTTGCTGGTCGCGCGCTGAGACCGTATCCAATACGGTTACGCTACACCGTGACGGCTGGACCAAATTTAAACGGGTGTTGAGCGGTGAGCTCGACGGAAACCTCATCCACATAGACAATGCCATCTACGTACACCGTGGACCCTTCTTCCCACGCCTTGGCCGTTACCAAGACCCTACGCGAAGCTTCACCCTAGACCCCGATCTGTGGACAGCCTTCGAGAAAGTGGTGCCTATTGTGGACCAGCTGTTTACACCGGACGAGCGGTCAGCTGTTCAGTTGGAGTGGGCTATTGCCCTGAGTGAAGCGGCGGCAGAACCCACTGAACAAATTACCAAACCTAGCAATGAAGCGGAGGCAGACGATGCCATTGATTATCCGGCTAGACTGTCAGCCCAGTGACATGACCACCCGATCCTTTGATCTCACGTCATAATTCTCCCTATAAATACGAGAGACAGTCGAATCTTGTACCATTCACGTACTGATCATGACGGAGCATATACTACGAGCGTTTCTCAGCTTGACCCCCGAGGTCTTCCTGCACGTCTATGCGGATAAGGTCGATATCATGGAGGAGGTAGGAGACATCTGTGATGCAGACCCTACACAACCGTGCCCGGCTCATATTCGTCTGTCCCGGGAGGGCTGGACCAAATTCAAACGGGTGTTGTCTGGTGAACTGGACGGCGACCTCATCCACTTGTGTCACGATGTGTACATCCGACGCGGCCCCTTCTTTGCTCAATTGGCTAGGCTAGATGGGGGTACAGTGCATTTTACCCTTCACCATGTTCTATGGTCTGCATTGGAAGATGCCGTGGCAGATGTGGATCAAGTGCTTACGGAAAAAGAGCGGTCATCAGACGAGTTGGACTGATTATTTACCATGGACAATATGCTGGTAAAAGCCGAAGAAGAAACTCCGGCCCAAGATATACCGTTATAAATAAACGACAGAGCCAGGGTCCATCATCATTTGTCACCATGAAGAGCTGGGAAAAGGTGTTGGATAACTTATACTACAGTCCCGACAGTCCGGCGACCTATAGTGCATTGTTGGGTCTCTATCGAGTGGCCAAACCCCAGGGGATACAACGTGCCCAAGTCCGAGACTGGTTAAAAAAACAAGACACCTATACCTTACATCGATCTGTGCGTGGCCATTTTCTACGAAACCGGGTCATCGTGGGAGGAATAGATACCCAGTGGCAAGCGGATTTGGTCGATATGAGCGCCTTTGCCAAACACAACGATGGGAATCGGTATATCTTGACGTACATCGATATCCTGTCGAAGTATGCGTGGGTGGTACCCATCCGGACGAAAACGGGGGCGAATCTCATAGCGGCGTTCAAGGATATCTTCAAGACCGGGCGCAAACCCTTGTATTTGCAAACCGACGAAGGCACAGAATTCCTCAACAGACCGTTCCAACAGTTTCTGAAAGCCCAGAAGGTGTTTTTCTTCCATACGCACAACGAGACCAAGGCTTCCGTTGAGGAAAGGTTCAACAGGATATTCAAAGGCCGCATGTATAAATATTTCACCTATAAGAATACATGGCGGTACATCGATGTTCTCCCGAAAGTTGTTAGTGGTTACAATCGAGCCTATCACCGGAATATAGAGAGAGCCGCCATTACCGTCACCCAACGCAATGAAGCCCAAGTCCGGCGTGTCTTGTACCCCAGGCAATTGCAGCGAACGCCGAAGGAGGTGGTCAAGATCGGGGACCCTGTACGGATCAGTAAAGTCAAAGGTCAATTTGAGAAAAGTTACTTGCCCAACTGGAGCGATGAGCACTTCCTGATTAAACGGCGCCTACCCCGACAGCAGCGAGTCTATGAACTGGAAGATCTTCAAGGGGAACCGTTGCTAGGGACTGTCGTAAAAACAAAGCAAGACTACTACACAGTGGAGCAGATTTTGAAAACGGAACGCCGACGTAGTAAACTGTTTCATTTCGTCAAATGGCAAGGCTGGCCCAGTTCCTTCAATTCCTGGGTCGCGACCAACCAGGTGAAACGACTATGAAGCCAGACACCACTACCGTCATCCTTCATTCCACCTTCGACCACGGTGCTATGGACAAACAGCAGCTGCCTCTGAACACAGCGTCTCCCAAAACGCGCAAAGCGCAAGTGGGCTTCGTGGTGATATTGCTAACCCTGCTGAGTGTGTTGTACGGAGGTGTGTTTTACGACGTAGCCTATCTCAGCACTCTACTTCACCAACTTAAAACTCCAGCTGTGAGTGGCAGTCAAACCAGTCTGCAGAACTTCTCTACACCAGTCACCTCCGTGATCGAAACGAGACCAGTCATCACCACCACACCATCGAGCTCCACACCAAGTATACAGTCCACATCTACACCAAGTACACCCACTACGTCTCAAAACCCACCGGATTTCATCACTCTCAGTGAACGCCCATCGACAACGACGACCGGCGTTGTACCCACCACCACTCCAATTCACTCGTACCAAATTTACAAGAGCGGGTTACCACGACAGCGCATACAGCTCAAACAATGGACCCTCGGTGGCAGCACCCCTTCACTTGCGTCATCGCAGAACCGACGGGCTCCGGCAAAACGCACTTCGTCAGGAAGCTCCTTCAACACGCCGACAGCATGATCACCCCACCCATTGGCCGAGTCGTGTGGTGTTATGGAGAATGGCAGGCAGCGTATGCAGCAATGCCCCATATCACGTTCGTGGAAGGCCTACCTAACCTGGCCTATTTGGAACTCGACACCTTGGTGGTTCTGGATGATCTCATGGCGGAGACGGATGCGCGCGTCACCCAACTCTTTACCAAAGGCAGCAATCATCGATGGCTCAGCATCATCTACATTGTGCAGAATCTGTTCAGTAAAAACAAAGAACATCGGAACATCAGCTTAAATGCCCACTACCTGGTGGTCTTCAAAAACCCGAGAGATACCACTCTACTGCTGCACCTGGCGAGACAGATGTATCCCGGCCGCACACCGTTTGCGTTGGAAGCCTTTAAAGATGCGACAACCGCTCAGCACGGGTATATGCTCTTCGACCTCAAGCAAGCAACCCCCGATCACCTTCGACTACAGACCGGAATCTTTCCCGGAGAGACCCACCACGTTTACATGCAAAAATAATGTAAACACACCCACAGTGGCTTCCCCAGCTGGGGTGTGTGTGTTTGATGATGGGGATAATAAAAAGAATTAGTACCACATCATGGTTGACTTTGTCTCTGTTCGATATTCAGGAGGTATCCCGCAAAAGGATAAAAAGAACAGAGTTGTGGATTCTAGCATTAGTTGTACATGATGTCTGCGCGAGTACGGAAGCACGCCCCGGCGCTCCGTGTATTGAAGACGGCCCCACCCGAGTTGGTCCGAACCATTGTACGCGGTGCAGACCCTGACCTTGTACGCTGTCTGTGCGAGATCGGGTACAACCTGTTAAAAGGCAACGTACCACTGACTCCGGCTCAGAAGACCAAGTTGACCACGCATAAAACAGGTCTCCGAACCCTAGTCCAGAAGCGAGTCTCTCAAACACAAAAGAAAAAGGTGTTACAGAAAGGCGGCTTTCTTAGCACCGTTGGCCGCTTCCGTGTTGGATCCAGTATCGGGTGGACTCTTCGGCCGACAATGAACCACACGGAAAAAATGGTCCTCGTCGAACCACGGTTCCTTCAAAACCTCCAATCGCCCTACCCTGTTCCACCTACGGTGAAGACCATAAACACCCTCGATGAAGAGATGCAGCAGATCTTACAAAGACCGGGGTTAAGCGACAGTGAGAAAGTACAACGGTACAACGAGACGCTTCAACGGTACATGACGTTCATGGACCAATACTAAACCCTCTCTACCCCAGCACCACCACCACCACCACGCGACACACCGCCCACCCCAGCACCGCTCCAGCAGCCGCCATTACCAGGGGTGCCACCCACAGCCCCACAGCGGGTGGAAGACGAAGTCCTGAAGAGTGTACCTGCATCGTTCAAGAAACAAGCTGGCCTCGTATTACAGCGGATGAAACAGAATCCTAACAGGACTTGGAATGATAAAGGTGGTACAGAATCAGGTGGTCCCCGGTACCCACATGACGGATTTGGTGAATGACCGGATGCGTCAACGCAGGTCGCACACGGATCCTCGAGGATGGAAGGTCTTCGCTCAAGGCTTGAAAGACATGCATGTACCACAGGAATTGGCGGGGAACCCCCAGCGCTGGGCCTGGATACAGCGGACCCAGCAATCGCCGAGTGGCCCACTACCTTCTTGGGAAGCCGAGTGGGAACCAGAGTCACCCCCTAAAACACCACAACGACGGGCACCTTCTGTTCACCCCTTTAAAGAACTACCCTTGATCAAGACACCCCACATCTCCAGAGCCGTGACGCGTAACAAGTCACCGCGACGACCACGACGCCGGACACAACCGCCCAAGGCCCGGAACACGTATTAAAACCAACAGCAGCAGCAGGACAGCTCAGTCGCCATGTTTTACCTCACCCTACCCAGTAACAGTTCGCTGGATGTGTTCCTGACAACACCTTGGCCAAGTACGTGACCCAGTTACCGCAACCGTTGCATTTACCTGGACGATGGGAATGTGGCCTCGTGGATATCCAATACCCTTACTCGTGGTACAACGTGCGAGCCAATGAAGTGTGGTACGAGGTGACCTACGAAGGCAAAGTAACCCGACTCACTCTCCCCGAAGGCCAATACGATACCCCCAAGGAGTTCATGCAGGGGCTGACAAGACTGTTGCATTATAAGGCTCTACGGGAGGTCACGAATACTTCAACACCCGTCAAATCCTTTCCCTTCAAGAATCACGTGGACTTCGATTACAACACACAACGACATGGCACAGATCCTTCTCACCGCCAACGTGAGTTTCGTACCGAGTCCTATCCTACAGCAAATGCTGGGTCTCGTTCACCCGACCTACACGGGTCCATTCGAGGACCATGGCCACATCCCGATGGATATGAAGTCGGGTATGTACGGACAACCACATCGTGGGCGATTTCAACACACCTCTGTTACGGGTGGTCCCCATTAAAAAGAAGTATGGAGATCAAATTACCCACAGTTTCACCCACATGCTCTACATGCCCGTACGACAAACCGACATCAACACTATCACGGTGGATATAAGAGATGACACGGGACGACCGGTGGCATTCGAACGAGGAAAAGTGGTGCTGTGGTGCTCTCCACTTTGTATAATGAAAGTACCTCACGAGTGCGATGCACGCAGCTATATGGACTATTATGCCCAACAGGCCGGGGGTGGCCTTCTGGTATTTGCAGGTGCACGCATGCAACGAGGACATGGGCTGGGGAACATACTCGGCAGCATCGTCAAAACGTTCCTGCCCTTGGTGACGCGTGGGGTGAAAGCGATCGGCAAACAAGCGGTACGGAGTGGACTGCAAGTCGCCGGTGATGTCATGGGTGGCACGGCACCCAAAGAAGCCTTGAAACGGCGGGCCAAAGAAGTGGGAGGCGTCTTGGTGGCCAAAGCACAACGCACCGTCGGGAATAAAAGAGCTGCCCCACCGAGACCACGCACCAGTCGACGACCGACCCAGCGACGACGCACATCGAAGACCCAGGATATCTTTTCTTAAACATGTCCTTAATCCACGCAGAGTCCTGTCCCTCCACCAACAGTGAATTTGATTTATGGACCGTCCCGCCTACACAAACCAGTGCCGACCAAGGATTATGGGTGGAGCATCTCCCGCTCTCCAGCATCAACGAAACAGGGCCCATCGAGTTCAACATCAGTAATGCAGATACGTCCTATGTGGATGTTTGACTTCCCACTTCCCTTATATGTGTTGTAATTTAGCCCATACATACTTGTATGTGAAAGCCAAGGTCGTCAATGGAGATGGCTCCAGAATCATCCAAGCTGCAACGGTGAGCCCGACGAATATCTGGCTGCACTCGATGTTTCAACAGGTGGATATTTTTATCCGCGACAAACTCATCAGTGACTCGACCAACACGTACGCCTATCAAGCCTACATCGAGACACTGTTGTCGTATGGACGAGAGGCTAAAGAATCTCGGCTGACAGCCGCTTTATTCTACCAGGCCACAGCCGAGCACATGGACACGGTGGACAATGTGGGATATAACAAACGGAAGGCTTTCACCGCGAACGGCCTCTCGGTGGATCTCATGGGTCGACTGCACGCAGACCTCTTCATGCAAGACCGGTACCTCTTGAACAAGATCCCCATCAAAATCCGACTGATACGGGCGCCTCCGACCTTCGCCTTGATGGCCACTAACGTAGAGGGGCATGCAGCTGACTATAAGATTGTCATCCAAGACGCAGTCCTGTATGTCCGAAAAGTGAAACCGAATCCAGCCGTTCAATTGGGACACATGAAAGCCTTGGAAACTAAACCAGCCCAGTACCCTATCCGACGTGTACAAACCAAAGTGTTCTCTGTGCCTGCTGGAAATATGAGCGCCAACAAAGAAAACCTGTTCCTGGGGGAACTACCCAAACGATTGATCCTGGCCTGTGTGGAAAACACCAGTTTCAGCGGAGCCTACCCAGAGAACTCGTTTGACTTCCAACATTTCGGCATCAATTTTGTGGCCCTGCATGTGGGCGGACAACAGGTCCCAACCACGGCCTTAACACCGAAATTTGGGCTCGGGAATTTCATTCGAGCCTATCAGAGCCTGTTTACAGCCACCGGTAAAATCAACCAGGACGAAGGGAATATGATTAGTTGGGAGGACTACGCGAACGGATACACGTTGTTCTGTTTCGATCTGACCCCCCACCTTAGAGAACGATCATAAGCTGGCCCTGGCCAAGCAAGGCAATTTACGGTTGGAAATCCACTTTGCACGAGCCCTCGGGACCACCGTCAATGTGATCTGTTACGCCGAGTTTGACAACATCATTCAAGTGGACAATGCGCGCAACGTCCTGTGTGACTTTTCCACCTAACATGGATACAGACCAGATAACCACCGTGCTGGAGAATGACCCAGGGACACGTATGGTCTTTCAAGGGGTGTTCGCCCGAGATGTGTTCCCATTAGACCGTATGTATCCTGCTGCATACGTTCTCAACGCGGACCCGATGGATCGGCCCGGTGAACATTGGGTGGCCTTGTACTTGACAGAATAGCAGGACGATTTTACTTTGACCCGTACGGCCTGCCACCCCTCCATCCCGATTTAACAGACTTCATGGATCAAGGCACAGAGACGTGGTGTTGGAACAGTCAAACGTTGCAAAGCCTGACCAGTACCGTGTGCGGACAATATTGCTTGTTTTACCTGTACCATCGATGCCGGGGAAGGACCTTATCTACCATCGTACAGATGTTTGACGAATACCCCAAGGCCGAGGACCGAGATGTACTCGTATATAAACGGGCCGCCGATCATTTCAATGTACAAGCCCCGTTCTGGGCTTAAGTTCTTTCAATGTACAAGCCCCCTGTTCTGGGCTTAAGTTCTTTCACGAAAAGGCCCCCCCCCCTGTTCTGGGCTTAAGTTCTATCGATTTCAATGTAAAAGCCCCCTGTTCTGGGCTTCAGTTTTCACTCGGTTGTTCTCACGTTGTTGTTGTTCACTGAATAAAAAAACAAAATGAGATCTCACCAAAAAATCCTGTCTTGTGTGTTTTCTATATGAGCATAAAACAAGCGGCCATGAAGGCTATGACAGACATGTGGGGATTCAGTCAAACTAGCCTTGAACACCATTGAGAAAGTAGCCAATCAGTGGCCTAGAATGGGACCAAATGTAACCCATCAATGTCCAGAAAACAATGCAAGAGCACTGCAGTAAAATAGAGAGCCAATGAAATCAGCCCACAGACCAAGTACATGTTTTGGTCTAGGTTAAGAGCGGGCATTCCAGCACAAAAATGTTGACGAGGAGTTACAAGTTACAAGAGCAACAGGTGGAGTGAAAAGCTATAGATGTTCGAGGTGCAGGTAAATACCAGGAAGACGGCGAGTGGATACGCGTCCAACACCTATAGATTAAGTTTATTACTATAAGTTCCATGGTTTCATGTATTAGTTCGTGCCAATACGGTTCTGGGGAAAATTGAGGGTTCCCCAATGGCCATTTAACATGGATAAATAGATGGTAATATTGTCGGAGACCCTCCTCTTTTCATGGATGCTTCGGAAGGATGGATAAAGGCTATCTATTGTGCCGAAGAGGGCCGGGCATTGCTGGAGATGACCGGACATTGCCATCCACCAGGGGCGCCACCAAACCACGTGACAAAGATGTGACCTTTTGACCCGAAATTCATCCGCGCAGTTCCGGTGATGCCGCGCAGGCGTGCGACCGGATAACTCCCGCGCGCGCTGCGACCGGGCCGGGGAAAACCCGGATGGAAAATCCGCACCCTACGTCTAAGAGAAAATTGGAACTCTTCTGTGTTCGGAGGTAGTTTTAGTGAAACCGGAAGTGACGTCACACACTTGCGCAGACCCACCACAATGAATGGCCCGGATGTAAACAAGTCTCCGGATAAATGAACAGGTCAGTACATGCATTCCTATCATTCAAATGACCTTGAACTATCACGTGACCTCTCCGTGATGGAAAAAAACCAGAACCAAGTGAGTACATGCATCCCATACCCAGGTCACGCCCGATTCACGCAGACCGGAAGTGGCGTCATACACCTGCGCACAACCGTGATGGAAAATCCCCAGAACCAAGTCAGTACATGCATTCCATACAGTCAGACGAGGTCAAAATGCTAGCTTCTGATTGGCTGTCAAAGGTGAGGATATGCAAATTTTTGAGGTCAAAGGTCAATGGTAGTGAATATACACACTCTATACTGGATATGACCTTGAACTGATCACGTGACCTCCCAGTGATGGAAAATACTCAGAACCAAGTCAGTTCATGCATCCATACTGTCAGACGAGGTCAAAATACTCGCTTCTGATTGGCTGTCAAAGGTCACGATATGCAAATTTTTGAGGTCAAAGGTCAATGGCAGTGAATATACGCACTCTATACTGGAGGTCAAAGGTCAATGGGAGTCAATATACGCCCTTGATAGGGGTTTTCCCCTAGTTTAGGGGGTAAAGTCCGTGTTCCGTTTTTTATATTTTCGGGAAAAATCCTGATTTTACATGCACCCACCCATGACTTGATAGGCAGACTCCGATAAGCCCAGGGACCGATATTTTCCCTACTGTAGCGGTAAAGTCCGTGTTCCGCTTTTTATATTTTCGGGAGAAATCCTAATTTTACATACACCCACTCCCCCACCCTCTCAGCAGGCCCCGATAAGCCAGGGACCGATATTAGCCCTTTGGGATAGGGTTGATAGGAGTTTTCCCCTATTTTAGAGGTAAAGTCCGTGTTGCGCTTTTTATATTTTCGGGACGAATCCTAATTTTACACACACCCACCCATGATTGGATGGTCCTGGAAGAGCGCTTCATTTTGACATCTCACTCGACCCAATCAGTCTTCGCCCCTGAAGATTGCCGAACATTGTCATGAAAACGCTTCATTTTGACATCTCACTCGACCCAATCAGTCTTCGCCCCTGAAGATTGCCGAACATTGTCATGAAAACCCACATCTTTGGGACTACTTTCTGTCCGCGGAGGCAGACCGCATCACCGCCAAACCGCATTACCGCGGAGGAATCCCCTAACATGTCTAAACATGATCCAAGGTCAGATGATGGGCGGGATGAGAGGATACAGGTCAGTATATGCTCAAGTGCACTCAATGACCTTTGACCTCCGCCACGTGACCGCCACAATATGCAAATTTTTGGGAGTGAATAAAAAACTGTATACTACTGCGGCCAGTGACCAAACTTTTATAGTATAGACGTGATTGGCCATACTTGTTGTGGCGAAATATCTCTTGAGCATCAAGATCATTTTGACCACATTTTTTTTAAATTTTGTCTTGCGTTTCTGTGTCATAAAATTTTTGGTCACCCTCACCGTCCATGTGCTGATATATTTCGGGATATATTTACCTTTACACTGCCCAGCCAGTCTGTTCATCAGATAAGATTTCCCCGTCCTATACAATCCAGCTATAGCCACAACATTTAGAGGTTCTTCTATTCTGTGAAACTGTTGAAGAATCTCTGTGTTGGCAAGTAATTTACCATTGTCTTCAGCATCAATAAGACATTGTGGGCCTTGGAATATTGACATGTCCTTGATATCTGCTCCCGATGACAGGATGTTGGATTTCCCAGCCATCGCCGTATGGTCCAGTTTTTCAGTATGAACAAATTTTTAACTGCAAGAAAATAATATACATGTATTAGAACAGTTTCGTTGAAAAGAAAATAAGTGAAGCACGAAAAAATTAAACCACAATGGTCCTGAAACCTGATGACGTAGGCCCCCTACACCTATTACAATAAAATACCACTTCTATCCCTTGATGCAATGCAGGCCCCCAACATCCATGGCATTTAAATGACAGGCGACGATCGTAAAACAATTCAATTAGCATGACATCAACTTAATTGCCAGCACGAGGTCCCTGAGCTAACTGGTACAGTGTGAAGAGCAAGCTTTAATTTGGTGTATCGGGTTACATATAGGCGTTCACGCCTTGCGGGACATGTACATGTACTTTGCGTTGACAATGACAATTTAATTGGTTTCATGTTACACAATCGATGTTATATTTCTGGATGAGTGTTCACATGTCGTACAGATGAATGAAAACAAAATTCATCAGTGACTGAGAGATATATTGGGACCATTGTCCTACATAGAACCAAATTATCTTTAAAAAGCCGAATCTGGTCTAAAAGCTTTCCGAATCTTAGATATAAACCATGGGCTCACAGTTTGATTGATAATCATTTCCAATATCTGAACGGAGTTCTCCGAATTTACTGGAAATGAGGCCATTTGTTACAGACAGCGAGCGATATTTGAATGCCTGTGCCCGTTCTAACCGCCTTTCGTCCCAACAACAAAATGTCTCGTGTACGCCCACAGTGGTAAAACTTTAAATAAAACCATCCGCCTCAGACTCATTATTCAGTAAATAAGGAGTATGAATCAGTCTAACTCCCAAATGGTATCACTGAATGTTGTAGACTACACCCAATTATAAGAGCAAATCTAGCAAAGGTGTAGCCGACTGGTGAAAAACGCATGAAAATTGGTAGGGTCTCGAATATATTACCTGTGGCATATCAACAGGCAAATGCGGTGCTAATAGGAGGAGATAGTTTGGCATGGAATATATTGAGTGCATTTTGCAACATGTTCCCTATTTTGGAAAAAGAAGAAATCTACGTTCCCGAGAGACAGGAGCAAGGAGAAGAGGGATCAGGATCAGTGACGTCATTCTATCTCATGAACTTTAACCTTCTTTGTCCCTTTGTTCTTCCAACCCACTTTGTTCCCACATGGCTAAAAATGGAGGCGACATTCCATCTAGCTCAGGGGTGCAACTCATGTTGTATAATTCTTCGCAGAATGAAATAGGAGAGGTGAAACTGACCTATCCAAATGAGGGCAAATCGGAGGAAAATCAAACCGTGTGACCCAGCCAAAAAAATCCACAGAAAACATTGGAAATGAGTGATACTAATTCCAGTGATAGGCTGAGAAATTGATCTCCCGTGATCCCTTACATGAAGGAATGACCAGACAGATGGACAATTTCGTTCGTACACTCGTGATGACAATACTTCAGTGTCAAGTTTGGCAGAAAACCAAGTATCTGTCCCGAGAAAGGTCAGTAAGCTTAGGCAAACCATTCTTGAGTTAGGGTAGTTAGAAATAGGTGACAAAAGGAACAACTTTGACCCAGTGACCCCAAAAATTAGATCAATCTCTCTTTGCGAGGATTTCTGTTCTGTGACCACCTGCATGTGTTATGCAAGTTTGGTGCTCCTTGGCAGACATTCTTCAGATAATGAAATGGTAACACACTGACACAATCTGCCCTGGTGACCAAAAAAACTTGGTCGATCTCACTGAATTTCGATAGGCTACCTGTTTCGTGACCACATGCACGCGTGATGTACGTTTGGTGTACCTAGGCTTATTCATTCTTGACATGTGGTGTTGATGAGAAAATAGAGACTGATGAACGTACCTAAAAGTTTGGTTGTATTCAATGACCCGATGCTTGTCTGGTGTAAGTTTAGAAAAACTTGACCTTATCATACTTGATATATGGTGGTAATGAACAGTTGGAGATGAATGGACAAATTTGAACCAGTGACCCAGAAATAATACGTCAGTCTCACAGATTTTTGATAGGCTTCTGTTTTGGGAATTAAGTGTGGATCCTAATCAGTCATTCTTGCGATATGGTGGTTACAACCAATTTATGATAACTGACACAGTTTGACCTGTGAAAATATGGGTCAATCTACCGGATTTTCATAACATTTCTTCTCTGTGACCTTATGAATGTGTGATGTAATTTTGCTATTCCTATGCATAGAGATTCTTACTATATGGCCCTAACAAGAAATCGGAGACGGACGAACGGACGGACATGACCATGAAAATACCCCACGGCCAAATGTAACCCTGGGGTAATAAACCTTTCCATTTCACAAGTTGACGAGACATGCAGAAACCCTAACACTTGTCGGGCCAGACAGTAAACCAATCCATATCGTCAAACACCACGACCAAATAATAGTACAGATACCCGGTACTTTCACTTTCAATATCGACATTTCCGAGAAAAGACATTGCTGGCAATAGCGTTTGCATGATTTCTTCAACTGTTGTAGATCAGTTCAGTGTTATTTCACGTCTCTATTAGCTTTCAGCACTGTCTATAAATAAACTTACGGTGATTATTTTCGCGAGACCCAGGTTGAAGGCATTGATCAACCTTGATCAGAATCTTGATTGATCAGAATCTTGCTCCAGGAAAATATTTCTTCGTTGTTGCCACTTTCGATACTGGGCATTGTCTTGACACAATGTCCATAAAATTCTATACCTAACGTAAAGAAAAATAAAACTTTAATATGGTGGATGGTTTTCGGAGAAAAAAAAAACAAACAAAAACAGCCGCATATTGATCAAGGCGACTTCACTGGTCACATATCTTTGCTGCGGCCAAAGACTGACTTGTCTGATATATGTAGATCAAAATGTACAGCGCGGATATGTTTCATTCCTAGCCAAGTTGTAATATTTTTTAGGAAAGAATAAGTTAAATCTGAATGTAACAATAAAAGAAAATGCAGTACCTACCTGAACCTATATTCAAGGCCAACCTTAGTCTCGAACGCCAATACCGCAAATGCTGATTATATTAGGAATTGCATGTGATGCAGCAAGCTACAAGTTGTCACGTGAATAAATCATGTAATGCTATGTTTCTCGTCAATTGTGAATGAAGCTTGGTGATGCCATCCATTCCTAGAAATTACGGGGGATTTTTTGAGTGGTTATTTCCAGTACTGGCCATTTCGGGTCGACTTCCGACTTCCGACTTCTGCATTCAGTCTTAGGATTGTTTTGCTTTTATAATGCATTACATCTTAAATTATGAAACATGGAATGACAGAATACCATTATTATGAAATCTTGTGCTTGAAAAACTGATTGCATGTACTTTTAATAATCAGATAACCATTGAAGTTTATCTGCAGTTATGTTCTGATTATTAAAATGCGATAACTTCTAATGTAAATCGAAATACCTTATGTCACAAGTCAAAGGCGCCTCAATTACATAATATAATAGCAAAATTCTATTCAACTGATCATAATTACTTCCGAAATATTATAAATAGATATATAAATATACATTTCTCCTGGTTGATGAGAAGCTTTCTGGAACTGGAAAAAATTTGATATGCAAATAAGCTATTGGCGAGTTGATTAGACAGACAAATACGAATATTTTAGATTCTGATACCTTTGCAGTCCATTAACTTGTGCAAGGATGTGTGTTAGTTGAAATTATTTTTTAATGAATATGAATCGCACGAGTGCTCCTTTGTTACTTCATATTTGTTAATAAGATATCATAATCCGTGCAGTTTCCAAAATAAAGTCCTTTATAATCTGTTGATATGTCATGAGAACCGTATTTCTATAAATTCTTATAACTTTTTAGAACTAGTTTTCATGATGCTGTAAATAAGCAATATTACAAAGAAAGACATTAGACTTATCGCTTTGTGACAATTCCAGTATAATCTATAGCCATTATCTTGAGTTCATTTGATGACTTCACCAAATACCATTTGCAATAAATTACATCATTAGCAGATTTAAACTTCAAACCTAATGTCTCTCTAACCGTGGCCTAAAAGTGGACCTAGAACGTTGGGGTTCCCTTTTAAATTGCCAATACTATAATCAGAAAGACCAAAGCACAAAGTCACAGATAGAATTATAGGTATTATTATAATATATGTAAAGGTAAAGTTGCAAGGGGTGAATGAATGTCCAAAACTCTGAAGTCGGGAGCCAGAAGTCGGAAGTCGGAAGTCAGAAGTCGGAAGTCAAAAGTCAAAATCAAAATAATAAACTTCAATGGTTATATGATTATTAAAAGTACATGCAATCAGCTTTTCATGTTTCATAATTTAAGATGTAATGCATTATAAAAGAAAACAAATCCGAAGTCAGAAGTCGGAAGTCGGAAGTCAGAAGTCAAAAAGTAAAACTCTGAAGAACCCTCTCGGCTTTCGCAGGTTTATCCTAGGAAAACGAAAGTAAGCATTCCTGGAATCCCCATTGTAAGACCATGCAATACCAGTTTCGTTATGCAGAAACCGTATACGCCTATGTGTATTCTACGAAAGCCGAGAGAGTTCTTCAGAGTTTTATTTTTTGACTTCTGACTTTCGACTTAGGATTTTTCTTCTTTTATAATGCATTACATCTTAAATTATGAAACATGAAATAACACAATACCATTATTATGGCATCGTGTGCTCGAAAAGCTGATTGCATGTACTTTTAATAATCAGATAACCATTGAAGTTTATTATTTTGATTTTGACTTCCGACTTCGGACTTCTGGCTTCCGACTTCTGACTTCCGACTTCTGACTTCCGACTTCAGAGTTTTGGACATTCATTCACCCCTTGCAACTTTACTTTTATATATATGATAATAATAATATCTATAATTCTGTCTGTGACTTGTGCTTTGGTCTTTCTGGTTAATTTAAAAGAGAACCCCAACGTTCTAGGTCCATTTTTAGGCCACGGTTACAGATAAATTAGGTTTGAAATTTAAATCTGCTAATGATATAATTTATTGCAAATGGTATTTGGTGAAGTCACCAAATGAACTCAAGATAATGGCTAGATTATACTGGAACTGTCACAAACCTATAAGTCTTTTTAATATTGCTTATTTACAGCATCATGAAAACTAGTTCTAAAAAGTTATTTATAAGTATTTATGGAAATACGGTTCTCATGACATATCAACAGATTATAAAGGGATTTATTGTGGGAACTGCTCGGATTATGATATCTTATTAACAAATATGAAGTAACAAAGGAGTACTCATGCGATTCATATTTATTAAAAATTCATTTAAACTAACACAAAAAGGTATCAAATCTTAAATATTCGTATTTGTCGATCTAATCAACTCACCAATAGCTTATTTGCATATCAAATTTTTACCAGTTCCAGAAAGCTCCTCATCAACCAGGAGAAATGTTTCATGAAAATGAATGTAAAAAAGAAAAGAAAAAAAGAAAAATTCAGAACAATGTGGCATTTTTCAGAAAAATATGGCATTTTTCAGAAAAATATGACAACATATCTCCCCCACAGAAATTGATTTCCCCCTTAACCCTACCTGGCCTGGGGGGTTGGGGCGGAAAGTGCCCCCCCCCCTAGTGAACTTTTCTCTGCTGCTCCGAAACGACAAAACCGAGGAGGCTGAAACTTGGTGACTTTTAAGCTTATCTTATTGGGGTCATTTTGAGTCTGTTTTCATATACCCCCGGGTAGAGGATCATTGGTAAATTCAAAATGGCGGCCATGTGGTATCCGCGAAAGTCGTGTTTTTCATCTTTTCGGTCCATTTCTTCACATTTTCCTTGCCTAAAAGGCCTTGAGAGTATATTATTTATGCAAAACTAATTATTCTCTATTTTATCAGATTTTTTTCGAGAGAAAAATCTGAAAAATGAAAATTTCGAAAAATCGACCCCAAAAAGGCCGAAAAATGGCTTCCGAGAAGATGAACTCACTGTGACGTCATCATGGCGGCCATCTCGGATTTTTTTACATTTTCCGGTAGAGCTTGAACCCAAGATACTGTGTGGTAAGTTTCAGCGCTCTAGCCTTAGTGGTAGAGAAAATATATAAGGGGGGAGGCACTTTCCGCCCCCCCCCCCAGGCTGCGACACACCCCAAATCGCCCAGGCCAGATAGGGTTAAGTAATCAAAATTATCAAGACTATCTGTCTGTGGCATAATACGTTATCACAATTTTTTTTAATTTGCCCCCCTGGACAGGTCACAAAAAGCCCAGGTCAGATAGGGTTAACCTAGAATATATTTTAATCGATAATAACTGGTACATTTCCGACCTGAAGTCGCCAAAATTATCATAAATGTAAGCTTATTGGTTCTTTATTGTATTTGATCCATATTATCATATTTACACCAGGTATCAATAGATGAAAAGCCCGCTTCATGTTATAAACATCATGAGAACAAACCGGAGATCACGCCGTGTCCCACGTGCTTTGCACTTGTCGCCGCTATTGGGACAAGACAGCATTGCCCAACGATTAATGTGGAAAGGGCGCAGTAAATGTGATTATTCGTAATGTATCAAATTGTGCAATTATATTATGTAATTGAGGCGCCTTTGACTTGGGCATTAGGCATTTCGATTTACATTAGAAGTTATCGCATTTTAATAATCAGAACATAACTGAAGATAAACTTCAATGGTTATCTGATTATTAAAAGTACATGCAATAAGCTTTACAAGCACAAGATGTCATAATAATGGTATTCTGTTATTCCATGCTTAATAATTTAAGAAGTAATGCATTATAAAAGCAAAAGAAATCTTAATCATTTGGGAATTAAGTGTGGTGCTCCTAAGCAGAGTCATTCTTGCGATATGGTGGTTACAACCAATTTATGATAACTGACACAGTTTGACCTGTGAAAATACGAGTCAATCTACCCGATTTTCATAAGCTTTCTTCTATGTGACCTTATGAATGTGTGATGTAATTTTGCTATTCCTATGCATAGAGATTCTTACTATATGGCCCTACCAAGAAATCGGAGACGGACGAACGGACGGACACGACCATGAAAATACCCCAAGGCCAAACGTAACACAGGGGTAATAAACGTTTCCATTTCCCAAGTTGACGAGACATGCAGAAACCCTAACACATGTCGGGCCAGACAGTAAACCAATCCATATCGTCAAACACCACGACCAAATGATAGTACAGATACCCGGTACTTTCACTTTCAATATCGAAATTTCCGAGAAAAGACATTGCTGGCAATAGCGTTTGCAGGATTTTTTCACTATTGTAGATCAGTTCAGTGTTATTTGTAATATGTCCCTATTAGCTTCCGGCACTGTCTATAAATAAACTTACGGAGATTATTTTAGCGAGACCCAGGTTAAAGGAATTGTTTTATCAGAATCTTGCTCCTGGAAAATATTTCTTCGTTGTTGCCACGTTCGATACTGGGCATTGTCTCGACACAATGTCCATAAAAATCTATACATATTCGAAAATAAAACTTTAATATGGTGGATGGTTTTCGGAGAAAAAAAAACAAACAAAAACAGCCGCATATTGATCAAGGCGACTTTCACTGGTCACATCTCTTCGCTGCAGCCAAAGACTGACTTATCTGATATATGTAGATCAAAAGCGTGTTTCGATCAGACGGAGGTCTAGGAGCGCAACGTGAAATCTCCCGCCAAATAATTGTCATACCCACGACTCATAGTATTTCCCAATCTAATTAAAATTAAATCCTATCTGCTCCCCATTTGGATATTGTCGCTTGTAGGATCTAACAGGCTTACAGTAACTCGCGTGTTAACCAATCCTGAGAGTGTTTCGTAGTGCTTTGAAAGGGAACATTGATGAAAAAGAATTTTTGGTTGGCTCAGCCGAACTAGCTGGCTCGCTGGCGGGGAGTCTTTTCATGTTGCCGCGGTCCCGACATTGTGGCACCATAATACGGGGTAGATAAATGGACTGATCTTTGGTGTGAACATTGGGGTAAATGGACTCAGTGAACCTATCTCCCCTCCCCGACTGCAAATGGATGAGTCCAGATGCGAACATGATGTCATAATGCTATTAAATATCCATGGTTATGGCGCTCAGAACACCAAATTCAATTGAAATACGTAAGATCATATACAGCGACATGTACGATTGAGGAGCATTGATAGGATATTAATTTATTAAGATTGTACGGTGGCTTGTTAGGGCCATGCATTGATCTTTCGAATTTTCTGCCTTTCTCTAATTTTGAAGATTTCACTTTCGCATTTTCTCTCTTTTCTTGTCATCATCTTAGATTCATTTTCGATTTTTCAAAATTTATCCCTGATCTTTTTATTCATTCTTAAGAAACTGCAACGTACTGCAACCATTTCCATACGAAAACGCTGGAAATTCATTTTCAAGAGACAAGAACAATTCAAACGACCACATGGAAACACTGGAAATTAGCGAAAACCTCGGAAAAAGCGTGAAACATCAGAAATAGCAAAAAAACAACAGAAACTGCCGTGTAATTTCCACCGCGGTTGAAAGTATTTCAACCGCGGTGGAAACTATTTCAACCGCGGTTGAAACTATTCATTTCAACCGCGGTGAAACTTGAAACTATTTCAACCGCGGTTGAAACTATTTCAACCGCGGTTGCGGTGGAAACTATTTCAACCGCGGTTGAAACTATTTCAACCGCGGTTGAAAGTATTTCAACCGCGGTTGAAAGATTTCAACCGCGGTGGAAACTATTTCAACCGCGGTGGAAACTATTTCAACCGCGGTTGAAAGTATTTCAACCGCGGTTGAAAGTATTTCAACCGCGGTGGAAACTATTTCAACCGCGGTTGGAAAGTATTTCCACCGCGGTTGAAATAGTTTCAACCGCGGTTGAAATACTTTCACCGCGGTTGAAATACTTTCCACCGCGGTTGAAATACGATGTTTTTGCTAATTTTTAGTGTTTTCACATGGGTTGTTCGATTTTTGCAGTCGCATGAAAATGGATAGAAGAAATTGTTAAAACCAGAAAACAACTTTATATCTCGGAAATGAATCGATGTCAATGGCAAGAAATTACAGAAAACGCGAAAGTGAAATCTTGAAAACTAGTAAAAGGCAGATAATTGCAAAAATCAATGCATGGCCCTAACAAGCCACCGTAAGATTGAGTATTTCCAATAGGGATTGTCATGGTTCGAGACGAAATCTTGAGACACTTTTCTTGGACACAATTGAAATAATGGGGTTCCCAATTGCAATGCATTGCAGTGGGCCTTGCTTCTGTAGTCGGGTTCCACCTCAATCTCGAAACCAGAGCTATCCGGTCCTGTCCTCCCATCCACCGAGAGATTTAACATGGCGGCACTCCAGCTTGTAGAGACGGACAATGCGATTTTTTGCCGTTTTTCTGGTAAGTTTATTGTCGCCATTTGATGTCATTACAACTCAATGATTGTTGCATATCAAACTGACTGACTGACTGACTGACTGGAAGACAACAGCACAATCGACGATGCCCTGATTTTACTGATACTTGTTTTCTTTCAGTTGATGATATCCACCAGCCTGGTTGTTTAAAAACAGTTATTCTAAATTTTGCTGATAAATTATATTTCCGGGGGGGGGGGGGGGGGCTATTTATCTTGGCATTTGGCAGTTGAATAATGGTTTGATTTTGCAGAAGCACCAAATTGATCTACCTGCGTGAGTCTGTAAAGCTGATAAATAATATACATATACTTTTCTTTTCATTTATCCTAACAGTTTAGTGACATCCACATTGTGTGCTGTGACACTTGTTGATGAAGAATAATTTGCTTGTTAAACCCTGATAATATTCTGAAAACTTATTCTGAATTGTAGCTGAAACAAAGGAGTGTCTACATTCCACATGTAGGCCTACATTATTGAGATTTTTGACTGATAGCATGGATGGAACCTTTCTCAATTTTTTTTTTTTGTAGTTTTAAGCCCTGGACATACCACTGGGCATTTATTTGCCATACGATCACATTTCACATGCTTTGTTCAGCCCCGTGATCTGGAACCAAACAGACAGTATCACTAGATGAAATAAGGAGATCATGATATACATTTCAGGTTTTACCAATGCCAAATGACTTGAACAGAAGACAATTAGACAAAAAGAAAATCAATAAATATATCAATAAATAATAAATTACATAGAAAATTTTCTTGTCTTTGCAAGGGGGACATCAGACACACCGACAACACAGACCATTCATTCAAATTTCGCCTTCCATTGGGGAGGCAGAAATATTCCTCAAACACAGTATACATCTTCTCTTTTGTGATCTAATTTTCGTTTGTCAAAATATTGCTCCATAGAGAAGTTACTGATATAAACAATCCTGTTCTAGATTATGATATACTGGATTATTATCATGCTCATGCCACCAACATGAACTCCAATCCAACCAGTGGTCAAGATCCATCATCGTTCTTCAGAATTCATATTATTGATCACTCATAGATTGGATTAAGTTCTCATAGTACTCAGTTCTCATTTCATACTTTTGCAAATTCTTGTAACATGGTTAGGCTCAAGTTCTATTAAGTACACGTATGAAAGGTGCGAACTGGTATGATGGATTTCATCTTGTTGTGTATGACGAAAGAATGAAATATAATGAAGGCCATCAACATTTTCAATGAAGTGAGTTTTGATATTAAATATGTATACAATTGATTCCAACTTGCAGGGTTAGCACTTCTGATATCAGATGCAACAGGACTGTTACACAATGGATGTACTGGATGAAATGGAAAAACCAAAAGAGACTATTGATTGGTTCAGCTGTGTCAGAAAGGTGTGGAATGACAGAGGTGGTGAAAATCAGAGTCAGTGATTGGCCACAACCCAACACACACACACATTGGATATCAGCTGATTCCTCAGGAAATAAACATTACGCATGTAATGACCACCGGCAGAGTGATACATGTGTCAATCGGTCAGACATTTTCAAGGATGCCCAGTTTTAACTTAAAACAACCATGCCGGACTTCATTCCTTCTCTCAGAATAATTGGATCTAACTTTTACAAAACCTGCAGCCCCCAATAGCTCCTGGATCTAGACCACATAAATGAAGGGATCTAGTTTATCGGTGCTATGGCAAAAATATCATGTAGAATGGGATTGTGTGGATAATATCAGATTCATGAAAGTTGAAGTCCTGCAGCATGCTCCACAAATATCATCAAATGTCATAAAACTTACTGGTATGGTATATACTGACCCTGTTATTAAAAGACCCTGGTAAACTTTTCTGGTATACGGACCCTGTTGCCTCGACGGAGGTCTTTGCGCTCATCCAGCGCTTGTTTAGGAAAGAATAAGATAAATCTGAATGTAAATATAAAAGAAAATGCAATACCTACCTGAACCTATATGCAAGGCCTACCTTAGTCTCGAACGCCAATACCGCAAACTACAAGTTGTCCCGTGAATAAAACATGTCACGCTGTGTTTCTGGTTCATTACGGTTTTTACAACAGCGTGAACTTTCAACATTAGCATATTACTTTTAGAATGACAAAGGATTTAGGATGTTCATTCCATCGCGATAGAGAATTTGTTCGGCAGTATGCTGGTCTTGCCCATTGCCACGTTTGTTGGCGAAAGGCATCTTTCGGAACGGTCGCATTGGTAGCTAACCCTGAAAAGTACCTTTGCCACACGAGATCGAAGGCAGTAAATCACAAAAGCATGCAATTAAATACTTGGACGTGTGAGTCTTGGGAATACATTAGGTGTGGTGTTATATAGCGATCCGGACGGGCATTCCATTTCCTTATCTGGTCTTGGTCTTGTCTGTCAAAAATTGCAACGAACAACTGTGCGATCAGCCCTTCTTGACTAGGATCCCCGATAACTTAACTTCTTTCGTTTATAAAATCAATTAATTTCAATGTCTGGTTATATGCACTGAAATTCGGCTCATCCTTCCCTTGAAAATGTGCTAAAAAGATGGGATTCCATGTTTATTGACCATGTAATGAGGAGGATAGCTTATTACGTATTAAATATAACAAGGACATATATAATATATTTTATCAATTGGAAGGAGTATATTTTCTATATATTATTTTGGAAAGTTGTACTGGTTCCATGATATTTAGTAAATACAACTCAATTTCATAGTGTAGTATATAATGTTTCTATACTCGGGATGAAAAATAATATTTAAATTGTAGGTCGCTAAACTAATTTGTTAGTAAACGAGGGAAAATTATTATATGACCTGTGATTTTGGAGTGGAAAGATCATATCCCGATTTATTGGTCTACCGTTTCTGCATGTAACAAAAATAGTCGCCATATTATGGTTCTTAATTGAGCGTGGGCTTCATAGATAGCCGTGGACTTTCAGAAACATCGTCGGATGTCCATTTCAAGGTAGCAAAGACTTTGTCCAGAATTGCCCCTTTACCGTTAAAAGGATGACGAATGTCTGGGGCACCATGCACTACACCAAGACATCCCAATATCACTGTCCACAACATATGGTCGCTGCGACCATAACAATCATGGTTGCCCGGGGTGTGACCATAAAAGTTATGGTCATAAATATATGGTCAACAGGATGCGACCATAAAAATGATGGTCATCATTATCTAGTCAACAGTACTGACCATAACTTTTATGGTCGAATCTATATATCGACCATCATGTATATGGTCAGTTTTCCGACTCACATTTTTATGGTCCTTTTCTATATGCTTAACGAGTTGCAACCATAAAAATGGTGGTCGCATATATAGACTATACTTTGACTAGAATTTATATCGTCACTTTTCCGAACCCCATTTTTATGGCCATCTTTATTAATTCTTAATGAGTGGCGACCATGAAAAATCTTGTATGGTCATTGTTTTTGGCCATAAATTTTGTGGTCGCTGCGGTAAGTCTTCTGCATAATTTAAATAGATGTACTATCTTTCACTTCGCCAAGTTGTAGAAATTTATCTCAAGTATAAATGAAGATTTTTAGGGAAAACCTGGCTGGGCGAGTGGCAATTACGGACCGTAATTGACGAACAGCCGATCTGTTGTTTAGAGCCGCTGTTACTTCCGCTGTGACAATTTTGACTTCGCCTAGCCTGGTACCCTGACTTACTGTTACATTACTTATATATACATGTTTACCAGGGAACCCCAGAGAGCCTCGTTCTGTGTTTTGCTGTACCGGGATTTCTTTTTCAAGATTTCAGTGAACGTGGCACTCGTTGGCAGTTTATATTATTGTGTTCCATCCAGCAAAGGTGCTTTTGTGTTTCAAATTCTTAATGTATGGCCGTAGTGATGTAGGTCTACAAGGTGTCAACCACTGAGGCATATTAACACGGTAATAAGACGACAAATGTGAAGAAAGAAAGACAGGGAAGTCGCTGTTTGAACAACAACAACAAGTTGAACAGCAGTTACAATTACATCGGAACAAGGCAAGTACCAGTAAGTATATATGCCTAGGTGAACAGGTCAGAAAAAGAATTAACTGTATAGCCTATTCACTTTGGATATAATTATATACTTCCATGTTTTCAAGTTGGCATATTTTACTACTGCCTGTCCCAGATAATATATCCGAGAAGGTTTTGTCGATATTTCGGAGGCAATTTATCGTACAACATTGAAACTTCACACAGTATACAAACTAAAACATACTGATTTATTCCCCATATTTCACTAAAATCTGTTGAGATTATTTTGGGACCACGATGACGTTGATCCGCTAATGTTATAACGTGCAGGCTTGAAGTCATAACGTCAAAAATCAACCCATAAATCTCCCATCTAATTTTTGTTTTCGCGATTTATTGAGAACTACTGGAAGGATTTTCTTGAAACTTTGGAATAAAATTAGTTGTCTTTTTAGATTACATGTATCTATTTTGTGAAGTTTCAATGTCGTACAATAAATTTTCTCCGAAATATCGCCGAAAACATATCGGAAATATTATGTGTGACAGACAGTAGTTATTCTGTTCGCATAGTATACTGCAACAACACAAAACAACAACAACAATATCGCACGTAGCTTAATTTCTGCGAGAAAAAGTCAGCAAAATTAGAGGCATTCTGATTTGAGGCGAGTAGTCTAACTTAAAGTATAAAACAGCTATGTTCCTGAATCAAACAATCGCATTTGCATTTTTGTGAAGTAGATTCTATCATGATTTTGTAGCCTACTTTAGCAGGTCGGGGGAAAAGTACTAATTGGGATATGTATCCCAATTGGGATAAAATATCCATGTCAGAAGTACAATATTCATGTTTCGATCAACCTGGCATATTTTGCCAATTATTCTATTCGTATAAAGACCTACAACATTGGTGAGTGATGGGAAGTATACTGCAACAACAACAACCCGAAAAATAATGCACATAATCGCAATATCGCAGAGAATAATTTTGGCTAGTAAAAGTCAGCAAAATTATACAATCGCATTGGCAGATATGTGAAGAAGATTCTATCTTGTTTTTGTAGTTTAGATGCCAAAATTCATCATTATGAGCATAGTATGAGAATTAGTCACAATATCCCACTTTGGATATATTTCAATATGTAAACTTGGATTTCATATCCCAAGTGGGATATATATCCCAGTTAGTCCTTTGAGTCGTTTACTATGCAAATCAGTAAAAATATCTCAATTTTCCTTTATTCCAGCTTTCTGTACAACACAATCGACAGCACAGCTTCTGTGATCAACTGGACAGTGGGATAGAAGAGCCGCTTTGTGGAGGACTGTGGTGATAGTCGCTTGATTCACTTGCTCTTTACCATGTCCACATGCACTCACTTGGCAGAGATCACCTAACATAAGTCGCAATTCACAATCAGATATCTAAACAACAGTGATTTTATTGAGATGTGAGTTGAGGTGAGAATGTATGGTCCCTCTTTCGTGTAAAAATCACATAACGAACAAGAACAATAGTCTATCTGGTTACAAGCATAAAGGACTGTAAATCACAGACTAACAAAATGAGCGGGATGTTTTCATGTTAATGTAAACATGTTTTAATAGTGTTGATGTGGTGACGTGAGAATGTGTGCTCTATGTTATATCTAATAATCACATGACTATAGTTTAACAATATTCTGTCTGGATACAACAATCAAGGACTGTACATAAGATAATAATTAAAGAATTGCCAAACTACAGACTGTAAAGAAGTGAGCAGGATGTTGCTGTATATGTTTCAATCATGTCGATGTGTTCAGGTGAGAATTTGCGGTCCATCTTTTATGTAAAAACCACAGAATAATAGTCTCTCGGGATACAACAACAAAGCACTGTAAACAAGAAAGCCTGGTAAAACCGTACACTGTAAACTTAATAAAGAACTGAGCGGGATGTATAGATAAATTTGTATTTCTGTATAAGTTTTGATAGTGCTAAATCCATTGAGATATGGTCGCCTCCGACCACAAAAAGTATGGTAACCATATTTCTTATTGTTGCTCTTGACCACTAAATATGTGATCAGAAGAATCTTTCGACCATAATTTTGCTTGAGCGAGCATATATTGTATGGTCAACCCGACCATATAATTCACTGTCAGAGCGACCATAAAATATCTGGTCGTCTGGTGACCAGACCTTTTATGGTTACTCCGACCATAAATTGTGTTGTCAGATAGTGACCATAAATCATATGGTACGTCATGTCTATACTATAACTTTTATGGTCGCAGGCAACCATATTTTTTATGGTCGGTTCGACCATATCCTGTGCACTGCGGGTTCCATTCTACCTTCACAATTACTCGACTTTACAAACCTGCCCAGTGAGCTTCGCACAGATGAAATTGGCATTCTTGCACCTGGTTTGTGAATGATACACCGACATGTAATGCATATAACACGACTTGAATTTCCATTCGTCTCTCGACGAACACAATTATTCGACTTTACGGCATGCACATCCCTCCAATCAGATCGTCCTGTAAGGTAATTTGGATTACAATTCTCCCAGTGGGAATAGTAAAGAATAGGAGGAGTAGTAACCCGTGTGTGGAATGAGTCATGAATGAAATTTTCCTCAAATTCTCACAATTGCAACCGTTTTCCAACTATTCAATATTGGGAGTAGTAAAGAATCATTCGGGAAGGATAAACGGTCGCAATTGTGAGGATTTGAGGAAAATTTCATTCATGACTCATTCCACACATGGGCCACTATGGGCAAGGCTTTGGTGTAAGACCTCCCATTGAAAAGGTAATATCCTGGACAAAAGACTGACAATACAACTTGCAGCAGATCCTTTGTCAATTATATTTCGTGAGTCTTACACCAAATCGTTGCCTTACTATGGTTGTACATGGCTCCTATTCTTTACTACTCCCTTTTATAATATAATCTGACCAACTCGTGGAAAGTGGAGTGGAAAGGAACATGACTTACATGAGAATAAACATTCGGCAACAAAAGACAACGGTGCTATCGAAAGACTGCGCTCGAGTAAGAGCCGTAGTAATGGACAAGACCAGCATACCGTCGAAGAAATTCTCTATTGCGATGGAATGAACATTCGAAATTCTTTGTCATTCTAAAAGTAATATGCTAATGTTGAAAGTTCACGCTGTTGTAAAAACCGTAATATTGTGAATGAAGCTTGGTGATGTCATACATGCCTAGAAATTACGGGGCATTTTTTGAGTGGTTATTTCCAGTACTGGCCATTTCGGGTCGACTAGCTCATAGTTATTTCTCTGTCGGTTTATCCTAGGAAAACGAAAGTAAGCATTCCTGGAATCCCCATTGCAAGACCATGCAATACCAGTTTCGTTATGCAGAAACCGTATACGCCTATAGATGTCATCTTCATTTTACCCAGCCAATTTCTACGTTCCCACTTCGAACCTGCCTTGATTTATCTGACCCCTTCAGTGTTCAAAATCCGTGGTGTAAATTTCACCTTCTAACGACAGAAGAACCAATCAGAACGTACACATCGATTGCGAGTGAAGGTCAGTGAAGTCACGTAGAGTGACATCATCCTCTATTAGCGGCGTCTTTCCTCCTAATAAGGTGCCCACAATTTAGGTCAGCCAATCAATAACGCTCTTGTGCGACCCATTTCGAATTTCAAATGCTTTCGAGGTCAGTGACGTCTCGTGTCTATTTATAAGTTATTTGAACATTGAAGGGGTCCAGATAAATCAAGGCAGGTTCGAAGTGGGAACGTAGAAATTGGCTGGATAAAATGAAGATGATAGATGTGTATTCCGTAGCTGATGAGAAACAATTCCGCATGTCAGCTGTGTAACACAGCTGACATGCGGAATTGTTTCTCATCAGCTACGGACTGTACTCAGTTTACCATTAGGCATACTCGGTCACCGTTATTGCGCATTTAACAGCGTTCTGGTTCTCATCATTTCGATTCGAGTGCATAATCTCAGTAAACTTCTTGACAATAATCACGGCCCTGTATAGCAACTGCCAATGACACAATTGTCGCAATTGGATTAGCAGTCGTCAGGTCGCCAGCTGCAACCTCCAAACAGGGTTATCTCCCCTTCTGCCAGTCGATCGACTGGCAGGAGCAACCTCCAAACAGGGTTATCGCCCCTTCAGCCAGTCGATCGACAGAAGGGGAGATAACCCTGCATGGAGGTTGTGGCAGGAGAGGAGATACCTCTGTTTGGAGGCTGCGCCAGCTGATGTCGTAATTACAATTGCGACATTAGCTGGCGACTCTGCAATCAGAGTCGACGACTAATGACGCAGTTACGACAACTGTGTCATTAGTAGTTGCTAGTGCAATTTCTCATTGTCGTGCTTGTGACATTAACGGTTAACAGTGTACATCTCAACCGCTAATGTCACAACAAAGAGTTTATGTAACCTAGACACGGGACCAGTAATTTTCTCATTTGAATACCTGTACATATGATATCTCCGTTTCTTGTGACATTAGCTGGCGACCTGGACACTGCTAATGGCAAAATTGTCGCAATCGTGCCATTATTAGTTGGAACACGACGGGAGCGTCAGATAAAATACGCTTGGGCTTAGGGGTTAGAAGGAATTATTTTGCCCATCCCTCGTGATGTTAAATAACATGAGTTCAATAAGAGAAAGCTACTTACTGGAACCAGAATTTACAATTATTCCCGGACATTTTTGTTCAATCACAGATATTTAGATGGAGATCAAGTAGAGGAGGGCTATGTAGATCGATGTATGTCGTATAGAAAGCATTTTTATGACATCCACTGTCATTGTGGTGTAGGAAAAGGTGGGAAATAATTATATTCTTGAATTTATTTTTTATATAATCACAACAACAACATCGACGAAGACACCCCCTGCTACCAAAGTCCCTGTGACTGCATGGTAACTGACATCTTCACATTTTCAAGTTAAATACATGTACTACACTAACGTTCCGTCATTTACCTTGACTAAACGAATAGAGTAAACTGTTCAGACCGGGAAACGCACGTGATGTCATATAGCCAATCAAGATAGGAGCTTGCCAACACCGAGCAGCTATGATTTTCTTTGATGTCTGCCCGTGTGATCTCCAAATATGGCAAGTGGTGGGTGTATTGCAACCTTTAACCATCTCGGTCATCTATACGCGGTAAGACTGACCCTGGGATCGTGTGTATCCATGTTCAGCCTACTTTCGGCAACTGCCAGAGGGAATTTCCATAAATCAATATCACGTGACTTCGTCAGCCAATCAGCTAAAGTCTACCGACGTAACCCCAACGTAACTCGCCATTTTCGAGTCATGTGATGAACTACTTGTTCAAAATTTCAGATCCACCACACCTCTTGGATGATACGAAAGTTATACATACCTATATATTTTGTAAGCCCAGGAAATATCTGTTTCAGAAGTGGTATGGAAACCTGTAATTTATCAGATTTCTCAAGTCTGTTCTCCGCCGGATGAAGGCCGAACAGAATCCCGTAAAGTACCGGATATCGCTCCGCAATAATGGAGACACACGATTCGCAAGCCATCTTATGGATGGCGAAGTGTGCGCAAATGGGGTGTATTGATGTTAATTTCCTTCGAATAGCCAATCAAATTTGAATTTTAAAGAGATTATACATTGCACTCCTCCTAATATGGATCACGGAATATTTATAGCACTGTGACATCACCAGACTTGTATTCTGATCAGATAATGTGTTACGTTCAGCCAAGGCAACACGTGTAGTGTTAGACTTGGGTAAGCGAAGATGGGTAACTAACTGAACACTAACCAACCTGTTACTGTGCAGTTCTGCTCAGTTACCTCTTGTAACCAGGCTGTTGCTAACTGACATGTATACTGCTCAAAGGAACTGTTCAGTACACAGCTCAGTACTTACATGTTTGGTGGGCCTTTCCATGCAGTTGTAGCTGCAACAAGGGAGTTGGTCAGATACCTAATATGGACCACGGAATATTAATAGAGCTATGACATCACCAAACCAAACCGTATTCTGGTCAGAAAATGGGGAGTTCCCGTTCAACACAAATGCCGCTGTGGCTATTTTTATCCAGACACGAAAGAACCAATCAATGAAGACGTTTTCTTCTTCCGCCCCATGTACAATTCACTGTCAAAAAGAGTTCGAAACATTTCTTCCATTTTATTTCGGTGTATTTACGTTTATTTTTCATTTCAGTCTCAAGGTTTATAATAAATAAGTTATTAGATTGTACGGTTTTGCATGGATTCGTCCTGGGCTCTTGGCTTTGGTTGAGCCGAGGACTCGTCCATACAAAACCGTACACTCTAATAACCAATACGGTCTGGTACACATGACACAGTTTTCCTTGACAATTGTATAATGTTCCAAGTAAACTGGCTCTGTGGCTGTTCTTGTCCAATCAGAATCCGCCAGAGGTGTTGCGTCAACTTTCGGCCGTGTTCGCTCTTGTCCGTTAGACGTATTCCTGATCGTCGTCGGGCAGCCCAGGTGTTAAATTCATATGCCAGGTGTTTATTTTATAGCTTGCTCGGGATCGGGGAGTAATGTAGAAAAACAGCATGTTCGTGTACGTAGGGGCGTGTTTGTACTATCCTTGCTCCTAATGGACCGCCATTGTATCGTGTGGGGGAGGCTAATGTGACAAACACGGCTCCATGGGTAGCTAAGATTCATAGCGTCTCCCTTCCCTCAACAGGGAGACGCTATTAATCTAGCTCTGGTATAGCCTTGTTCTATACTACGTGAGAACAACGCTATGGCTGCAAACCAATCACCAGATCGAGTTGTTGGGAAAGTGCCGTACGGGCAATATTTGCCAAACCAATTGACCATAACCAATAAAATAATTCGATTCTATGTCCACTTACCTTTCATAAAACACCTTGTTTATCATCGACTGCCCATTTTTAGTTTTGTGAGACGTCTAAACTCGGACGAGGGGGTAAAACTGTCCACATCACCGTTGAGAGTGTAGTGTTTATCGCGAGATGTTGTGGCGCGTAATCAGCGTTCTGTTCGATGTAAAGATAGCGGCGATGTGGACAGTTTTACCCCCCTCGTTCGAGTTTAGATCTCTTGCTAAGCTGAAACGGACATTCACTCATAAACAAGGTGTTTTATGAAAGGTAAGTGGACATAGAATCGAATTATTTTATTGGTTATGGTCAATTGGTTCGACAAATATTGCCCGTACGGCACTTTCCCAACAACTCGATCTGGTGATTGGTTTGCAGCCATAGCGTTGTTCTCACGTAGTATAGTCAATTCAATTCAATTTATTGTACTAGAAACAAGCCCATTTTGGACAGAGTACAATCACTAGAACAATCACATCAATCAATAAAAACAGAGAGAGGGGCCAATACATACCAATAGTAGGCCACGTTCAAGTTGCAGACTAGATGAAGAGTCCTTATACAGACATGTCATGTTAATTATCAAGAAGGAAGTAAATAGACTGCATATTGCCGAGATACATGTAACTATTATATAAAGGTGCATATCCGTGTATATATTAGTCAATGGGCAATAAAGTAGATATTTGAATATCAATAGACCTAGTCAGCATTTTGTATTATTGCAAAGTAACGATATCCTAAAATATTGTTTACAACATTTGGAATGATTGAAAGTGGACCGGCTGTATCACTGTGGAACACGTGTACCGCTAAGCTGAGATTTTCGGTGTTGGAACGAGTTGTAAATAAAGTGAGCGATAGGGGTACAGAGTACCTCAGGGGGGTCAAGAAGTAGTATTCCTATCTCATTGAGACTCAAGTGAAGAATGGATGGTTGTAAGTTGTTAAGAATTTGGAAAAGGTGACGCCTTAGGCTATTATATAATGGACATTCAAGTAAAACATGTAATTCGTCTTCTACTTTATCTATGCAGAACTTGCAGAATCTTAGATCTGGCGGCATTCTGGGTCTGATGTAACGTCCCCTTTCAATTTCAAGTGAGTGAGCACTCAAGCGTAAAAAGGTTAGAGATTTCCGGCATTTCAGGTTGTTTACAATGCTGAGATAAGGAGAGTATTGTGGCTCAGGTTTAATAGTACTATAGGTTCTGAGCTTGGATTCAGGAGATCTAGTGCATTCTTTAAAGATAGTGTTAAATTGCAAGGTTAGTTTTTCTTTCACATGCCTCAGAACTGTGGGGTTAGTGGGGCAGGGCTGGTCAAAATAGTCTAAGTTGAGGCACTGTAGCATATGTTGTATACCTGCAGACCAAGACATAGAATTATTAGTACTACTGAGGGCTTTGTCTGCTAAGTAAGCTTTGTATAGAAGACGGTTAGGCTGGATATTCTCAAGCCTGATCCAATATTTTATCATGGTAATAAAGATATCGAAAGATGCAGGATAGATACCCAGCTCTGCAAGGGCACCTATATTACTTGCCTTTCTAGGGAGGTACAATATATATTTGCATATTTTAATAGTGCCTGCATTACAGGAGACCTTGTCCCAATTTGCAAATAGGTTTAAGCGTCGAAAATTTATTAGTTGTCTACCCCAGATCTCTGAGGCATATGTCTTTATCGGTTTAACAACAGAATTATAGATTTTCAAAAGTGTTTCAACCGGGGCACATTCAGAGGTGCAAAGGGTTGTTTTTATTTTATACCAGGCCCGTAATGATTTGGTTCGGAGTGTTCCCATTGCACCTGTGAAATTTCCGGTGTTACTAAAGGCTACACCAAGATAGGTGTAAGTGGATACTATTTCCACTTGTTTGTGGTTATAAATGTAGTTAGTCTTAAGGCTAGCTTTCATCGTTGAGTTGAAAACCATGACTTTTGTTTTAGAAACATTCAGTGATAGCTTCCAATCTTTGCAAAAAGTTTGCAAGTTATTTAGGTTGGACTGTAGACCTGAGCTATGGGTAGAGATAAGTACTAAGTCATCTGCAAATAGCAGGTGAGAAATTTGTGCATCATCTAAAACTGGGGCTTGGCTTTCATTAATATAAGTGTGAAGGTTATTGAGGTAGATGCTAAATAGAATGGGGCTACACACACCCCCCTGTTTAACTCCCTTCTCAGAGAAGATGGGGTTTGAGACACCGGTAGTTGTTTTTATACTGTAATATGTAGAGCTATACATACTACAGAGGAGATCAAAGACCTTACCATTGATATCATGCTCAAGGAGCTTGTAGAAAAGACCAGGCCTCCAGACATTATCAAATGCCTTGGAGAAATCTACGAAGCATACAAATAGTTTTTTCTTTCGGGCTTTGTATTTATTTATTAGAGTCCGCAAGATAAATATGTTGTCAGCTGTTCTGAAGTCTTTGCGAAAACCGCATTGTGCTGGGTGAAGGAGATCATTTGTTTCAAGATATTCAATGATTCTACAGTTTATTATTGACAGAAAGAGCTTTCCTATGCAGCTACCTAGGGCCAAGCCTCTGTAGTTGCTAGGATCGAGTTTATCACCAGATTTGTAGATTGGGTAGATGTATGATAAGTTCCAGGGCCGAGGAAAAGAACCAGTATCTAAGATTAAATTAAACAATTTAAGGTAATGATCAATAAGTGGAATAGCCGAAGTTTTAATCATTTCATTTAGAATAGTGTCAGGACCACTGGCTTTTTTATTTTTCAATTTCTTGACTGCATCTCTTCATTCAGAAGCTGTTACAGGGTTATTAATTCCATAATTGACAGAATTACTGGAGTTATTTCTGAGAGTTTATAGTTTAGATCGAATATCACGGTGGTGATCATTTTCATCACTATTGTCAGTATTCAGAGCGGCAAAGTGGTCAGTCCATGTTGCCATATCAATGTCATCAGTTTCTGAAGTCGAGTCATCAGTAAGGTATCGAATAAGTTTCCAATATTCAATTGGATTAGCAGAAGCAAGATCGTCTAGTTGGTTGAGGATCTTAGTTCGAAACACTTTCTCTTTATAATTTAGCAGACGTTTATAGGCTTTTTTGTGTCTATACTATTCTATTGTAGATTTTCTATCGTAAGAATTAGTTTTACACTTATTTAGGGCTTTGAACATGTTAGTCTTTAAAGTAGTACAGTCGCTGTCATACCAACGAGATCTCTTTGACCGTTTCTTGGAGATACGTACAAGTTTAAGTGTTTTTGAAGCTGCCGATAGGAGTATGCCATGTAAATCACAAGCTGCAGTATTTACCCCATCGGGGGAGAGTTGATAATTCTGCATTATAAATTTATTGGTGAGGTTTCTGCATTCAGGGGAAGTAACTCCAGATAGAAATGCAGTGGGTGAACTATCAGTCCAAATAAATTTGTATGGCTTAGATTCCTTAGCGTTAGTAGATTGAGTGCCACGTTTTTGTGAAGTAACATTTTCGTGCAGATCAAGGTCAGGATGAGAGATATCTAGTTGTAGAATTACAGGGCAATGATCAGATACATGTAGATAGGTTAAAGGGCGAACTTGCAAAAACATGACATGTTCATATAAGAGCGGACAAGCGAGTACATAGTCCACAGTGCTGCAGCCATTATATGTAAAACAGGTGTAACTTCCAAAACTATCCCCAACACAACAACCATTCATGATGCGCATATTTGTGTTTTTACACAGTTGTAATAAAGGTGTCCCAAAAGAGTTAGTTACAGTGTCCATCGTGTTACGAAATTTAGGTATGTTGAGATTTGGATCAGTCCTCAACTGAGGGAGAGGTGACCGTCTGTGGTGCCCTGTGTCATCAAGATGATCTGACTGTTTGCCAACTCTGGCATTGAGGTCACCACCAACAAGCACATCACCCATGGCGGAGAACAGAGCTATGTCACGCTCTAGGATATCAAATGGATCATATGTATCTCCGTTCCAAATAGGAGACTTGGAGGGAGGAATGTAAATAAAACCTATATATAGATCATTTTTTAAGTTCAGTTTTGTCTTGTTCAGTTTAATCCACAATGAGTGACCGTTGTATTTCTTAACCAGACTAATGGCCTCATGTAGATAATGCTTATAATAAACGGAGACACCACCCCTAGTAGTATTGTCAGAGATTAATTCAGTTCTTGGGCAGTGAAGTCCATAATAATTTGGGAAAATATTATCAAATTTTTTGCTCATCTCATCATCAGCAGTGAGCCATGTTTCACTGAAACCAACAACATCAGAACCATCAAACATATTTACAATGTCACTGAGCTTCTGGCTGTCCTTAAGTTTGTTGGGCAGCCCTTGTACATTCCAAAAACTGAGCGATAGAGGCATACTACAATAAAATTTCTTGATTAAATATATGTTAACCTGTCCGGCGACCACTGCATATTTCCGTACATGTTTTGTCGGGGTTGTAAAGTGTTGTAGTTAAGAAATAATTTTACCATTTAATACAGATCTAACAATAATGACAATGTGTAGATTAGAGCCATATCCTGAGTCTTATACAGATCATACCATTAATCATGCCAAATATCATGGCATAGTGATTAAATTCATAAAGCTACCAGCTATAATTAGGATGTTCAGGTTCCATTAGATCTTGTCGGCAACAAAGTAAATATCTAGTGTTCATTCCGACAGCAATGAATTACCATTGTATACACAGAATACTATCGTATACATAGATATTCAAAAATCATATTTTTAAAGGATAAAATATTTCTGAATTTGTTTCTATTACATGTATTTCACCAATTTGGATTTAAGATAAACTTTAATCTGCATTTGATTAAATGAAAAGTTAAAATAATCCTTAAGGAGAATCATCCATACATTTATAATGCGTATCAATCAATATAGCATAGTGATGACCAAATATAGACCTCAAAAATTTGTTTCTAATACAAATATTGGTTAATATAAATATCCAGTTTGGGTTCACCAGTTAACAGTGGTTAACAAGTTAAATACTAATTAGAATTTAATTTGGCGTGAATAGATATGGTCCTCATAAGGAGTATTCAAGTACCGGTACCATTGATACACATGTACAAATCAAAACAATGGATATAATGTGAATGTCAAAATTAGGATATTATACTAAGATTGAATTTCAGATATCAAGTCAAATTAGGATTCCATCAGCATTTGAGTGAAAGAAAACTGAATAGATGCTATTTAGGTCAGACTGATCTTCAAATTGAAGCAAGGTAATTAGATAAATATCATATTTTTTGTGTAACTCATACAATATCAGTTCAGTAGATAACCAAACTTGTAACTAGGTTGGATATTAACCAAGATAATTTCCCAAATCTCAAGTATTTGCCCACAACAAATAACGGCTTTTTGCGGAGTTAACGGTTACCGTGGGTAAACACAAAGTTTGACGAAGTGAGATTCTCAGATCGACATACTATTAAGGGTTAAATATCAGTACAATGTAGCTCAACTCACTGGGAAATTTGGGAGAAAACCAGGGTGTATATTAGGGAGCATGCGGTTCCAAGGTAAGTATTGTTGTATGTTAGGGTATGGCCACAAAGAGGGATTTGGCATAGATGACGGGTACATTCCATAATGTCCCAGCGAATTGTAAGGTGATGGGAACTCCAGGCCACCCATAGAATTATGGGTTGGCATACAAGGTATTTCCTGTCGAGTCTGACCAGTCAGTGGTCTCATGGTAGCACTAGTCATTGATATGGGGCTTGTATTGATTTCTGTCGACGTAGAATGTGTCCCAGGCACACTGTGTACCGGAGAGACCTCGGAGCTGACAGGTAGTGAGGTAGTGACACTTGATTTATGCCTGGCATGAGTACCAACATGTAACGAGTCCTTGTCGGCGGGAGCTGCTGGAAAAGGTACAGTTGTGCGTGTGTGTGTATGACCATCCTGTGCCATACTGACCACTTTCGGAGCAGGTGTCATATCTGGATGAGGGATAGTTCCCGGTTCTATATCATGTACCTGTACCATTTTTGTAGGGTAGGAGTCCAGTTGGTCCTCAGCTTCCCTCTGCTGCGTGGGGCATGTCTCAGTATCTGACTAGCTAGAACTGCCGCGTTCCCCTGGCGTTGAGATGGGTGGTGTCGTGGTAGAGGTCACTGTTGATGATGCCAGATGCTGACACAAAGACACGGCAATTGTTAAGAAATTTACAATTCATGTTCTGGCATAATAAGCGCAGTCGGTCATTCAGCTGTTGTATGTTTGGGTTGTATTCCTCACCCACTCTACCTCTTCTGGGGAGCAGGGAACAGAAGTTAATAGAAGCATTGGGGAAGTGCTCAAGGGAAGTAGCAATAAGTAGACTGAATTGTTCTTCCAACTCCCCAAGGTCAGCATGTGAATTACAATCATTGGAGCCAATATGAAAAGTAATTGTGGTGGTTTCAGAGTGAGTGCCCAATTGCTTCATGTAAGGGATAACATCAGTAATCTTTGCTCCTGGAAGAGTTCGTATGTGCGTCTCTCCAGTCCGGTCCAATTGATGGCGCTTGAGACCTTTAATGATAGATGATCCTATAATGAGGTTGGTACACTGAGGGAGAGAGGCAGATCTGTAGGTAAACCGACTATCATGACTAGTTTCACTCATGTGAGGGTGCTCACCTTGGAAGGCTTCAAATCTATTTTTGGTAGGCACATTATAGTTCAGATAGGGAGGTCTTCTTTCATCCGTGGCTGATGGGTTTGGCTTTTCTGCGGCAGAGCGGTTAGCAAGATCAGTGTTAGAAATAGACCCCCCATCCCTTTGTGAGGGAGGGGTAGTAGTTCTGTAATCGTTAGATGCAACGGCCGACATAGAAACTCTGTATGATGTAGGGGAGATAACCGATGGAGTCAGCATGGTTGTCATTGCATTGCAGTCCTTCCTATTCATTGGAGGAGTGTTCTCATTCCCATCTGCTGATAATAAATTGGGTGTTTGTGTCTCTAGCAGAGAGGGCTTAACCTCAGACGTTGATTTGGGTGCCGAACACAAGCGTTGGAGATGAGTACATTTTTGCCTCAAACTTGTAATATCTCCATGGAGGGCTTTATTTTCTTTCTTCAATGAGTCAACTTCCCGCTGGATTTCACCAATTTTGTTATCAACAGATTTTTCGTGGATGGATTGAAGGGTGGTTATCTGTTTCCGTAGGTCTAAGAGATCACATTCCAGTTTTAGGAAGCTGTTGGCAGTATAGCCAGATTGTTGAGTATTTTGATCAAGCTTCTTCATTTTCTCCTCAAGCAGCTTAATAGCAAACATGGTATTTGGGCTGGTTTCAGAAGCACGATTGTTCTTGTGTACAGGACTTTTTGTCGCTTTAACCATTTTTGGAGACCGGGAGACCACAGTATTTCTGAGCATGGGTTTTTTTCTTGATCTTGTTACCGGTTGTTTTAACAAGGTGTGGCTCTGTGCCGACTGATTTGATGGGATGGTAGTACTAGTAATGAGCGAAGTGTCATTTGTCATCTCCGCGGCACAGACTGCTGTTCCAGATCTGCAAATGTAGCACGAGAACGGCAGAGACTTATTTCTGGAATGTTCCTTGAATTCTCTATCTGAAAGCTGCGCACAGTGTTGATGCAGCCATCTGGTGCACTGGGTGCACTGAATCGATTTACCATGGTCTGCATCAGTTTCACAGGTTGGGCAAACTTCAGTACCGGTACCGGTATCAGTATGGTCAAAGTTACCAACTTTGGGCCTACAGTTGAGTGCTTCTTGCAGTGCCTCGCCAATAACTTTGTTTAGGTCAGTGGCATCAGATGAATCATGGTCCGTGGCAGCCATGATTTCAGGCAGATGTTCATGGAAAAAGAGATCAGAATTTTTGCCGTTTACAAGAGCGGACGAAGTGGTGTGGTATAGGTTCATAGCATACTGGGGAGTACCATGCACACTCACTTTCGTTGTAAGTTGAACTTCATTCCCTGTTAAGTCATTCGTAATGTTTTTTTCCGCGGTCAAATTAGATGGTGGGCTCTGGAAAAACATGTTTGTTTTCAGCCGAAAAAGTTCGTACATTCCAGCACTGAATTTCAATAACGTGCCACCCCCCTTTACCTCTATACACACATCAGACTGTCGCTGAGTGGCCGTCAGTTTCTTGTGCAACGATTTGGATTTGTCCAGCATATACGAAGTTGTGTTGACGTTTGGGACAGCTGCACCGTTCATGAGGATACTTTGGGCGGGAGAAACAAGAACTACGTCGTCGCCATCTTGATTTCCATTTGAGGCAGCACTCAAGATTTCTAGGCATTCCGCCATGGTCAGTTCAATACTGTTGTTGATTTGTAAGTAGTCAACTGTAGAAGATAATTAGACTCCAGAATCCATATGCAGGCGGGCCCGACAAGATATAGCCCTAACAAATTAAAACATTTTGTGTGGAGCACATACTTCCGTGAACTACATGAGGGTGCATTCCACACCCACCAATTTTGGTGATTTGGGTATCACTGAACAAGATAACTGTTATAACAGTATTTTCGTTATTTTGGGATAAAAACTATCTTAGAATAGAACTGTTATGTCGACTGATGTCTCACTCAGTACAAACTCTTCGCCAGGATTTCTATTCAGTCCTATATTCATTGCCTATACCAGGAAAAAGAATTGCCTAGTCCACCAAACGGCGATTTGGGTCATGATACCTGGCATAATTCCAGTTGCTTAGTTTCATACACAGGCCCGCAAAACAAGAGGGTTTTTTTTGGGTGGACGGTGGTATTACGGTGAAGTGTCGAAATATGGGGTCTCTATATATACCCCATGCTTTATATAAAACCACAACGGTTATACCGAAGATAAAACATATGTTTTATTATGGTCGTCGGTTCTATGAAATATATATACATATCGCGTGCAGTAATAACCAACAACACACTGACAGCAAATGAAGTATGCATATGCCAACCCATCTTCGCTAGCCAAGACAGATACATCGTCAACATAAGAACACACACCACAAGGTCATACCACCATGTCCCATGAATTTGTAATGTATTCAAATATACCTCTCAGATAGAAGGCGAATACAATTATTCAAACGAAATGAGTTAAACAAAGGCATTGTGATAATATCTCGGTCCAAATCGTTCTTCGCTGAACTCCTCCAAGAAAAGTCTTGCCGGTTAGGCGTAACATTACTACACTAAACATCCCTCTACCCAGCTAGCACAAATACAAGCTAAGCTTTGAATAACATTTAGCAATGGACATGAGTGAAACACGTTGGATTTCTGGATCCCCACTTCTCAAATTAATGCGTTTGCAAACATGAGGATTTGCTAGAAAGCCTCCTTCCACTTGACGACGGCGAAGGCATTATGCAGGCCTTATGCAGCTAAGAAACAGTGGTCTAACTAAGCATCCCCTCGCTATCTGATATGTATTGTCTAGAAAAACATCACGTATATATGGGTGCCAGATAAGGCTACTCGCGTTCTCGTACTTTCCACTTTTTCCATGAGTCAGAAAGACGAAAGTGTGAGGGTATAGTCTCGATATTTCGCCTTCCGTTTTCAATCCGAGGGCGAAAGGGCGAGGTTAAGCTGAATAGAACTGGTTGAATTACTATCTCAAATAATTTAATTTGGTAATCCAGAGGCAACGAGACATATTCTGTTCTTCGTCTATTGTCGTTCGTGTATATGTCTTGTTTCTGTTATTGTTAATATGTTTTATAGACGACCAATAGCTCTCCAGAGCTAATGTTTTATGTTAAACATTCCCTCGTATTTAAATATAATTTACTTGAACTTGAACTTCGTCTCAAAACAAAAAGGTATAGCTTCGAGGATATTAATTCGGTAGCACTAGTGTAACTCATTCATAAGAAATCAAAATACACATTAATTCCGTTGTCTTTCTATGATATAGTGAAATGGTAGTTCAGTGAAAAGTTCAACTGAAATCAGGTGAACCAGGATGTAGTCGTATTCATAACAGAACAGATATAGGTCACCCAGATACCTATATGGAATATGGAATACTATATGCTGTTGATATATTGTGTTGTCAAATTTCACATTTCACAAAGTCATACTGCAATATGTCTGTCGCAAAATGAATCTCCTTATTTGTGTCAACATTTTCTAATGCCGTCAATGGATAGACGTTCGAGACAATCTATTGTAGTAATTGATGAAACCTAATAGAGACTAAAGCAGAGCGACGTTGACGTCCTCAGCGTTCTTTTTGATTATGCGGAGACCGTCCGCATAAATCAGAAATCCACAGAACTCGATGTGATATTCGAAGAAATTGTATTTCTACAGGTTGACTCGCATGTAATAGTTCTGAATACACTCCAGGACTCTCTCCAGTGTCTTTTGTTTTAAATATTCGCCATCGTTGGACCAGAGAGATATGTAAGAGAGGGGAAAGTTGAAGTTAAAAAGCAGCAGTAAAAGGAAAGGAAAACTTCTTGTACTGTCCTCTCTTCGGAAAGATTAAACAGTCAGATAACCAAGATACGATACGATGTCAATCAAAAGTCTTTATTTACTTTAGTTCAAGACACTGTGATGATGATCCGTATGTATGTACGCGTGGATGCGTGTGGTAAAAGGCTAAAAGAAAAAGAAAGAAAACAATGGAATTACTCTTAGTTGTTAGAACATAATCTGCTTTCAGAATTAAAACTTTCAGTAACATCCCTGCCACAAAAAGACGGACTACTTTCAAATCTGAAGTCGAAAGCGAGGCTTTACACATAAAATACGGAAGTATTCCTACGCAGAAACAACTAATGGCAATGTGTGGCAGAGGTTATGTTTACGTTCACGTGTTTGGGAAAACCGATTTCTCATATGCTTGACATTTAACGTTAACACCACAGATTAAGTGTGTCAAAACAACTGTCCAGACTAGATAATACAGCAATGACAGCTTCAGGTAACAGTCTTTAAACAGAAAGAGAGTCCATAAATCTACAGTCAGTTCAGTGTTGTTTTCGCGGGAAAAACAACAGCCTGCTCAACACGATCAAATGTTCACTACAGTTCAATGTTACTTTCACACATTCCAAACAGTTAAAATCGTGCTACACAGAACAGTTGTCGAATCTTTCAACGACTTATGATCACCACGGAAAATATAATTACAGTTACAGTACTCACACGGTGGTTAGCTGACGCTTGACGAAAGTCACTTGTAGATTTTCAGTTTGTCACCGGCATGGTCTCACTTCGTAGAGAGAATAAAATAACTCTAAACACAGAAGAGTTACACACGTCCACAAATTATACGCACTGAAAGGAGTGTACTTCTACGTGTAGTACACACGAGATTTAAACAGGTTATGTAGTAACAGCACACTCCCCGTCTGAAAGCGTAGAACACGTTTTCACTAGTTCACTGATTACAACTGTCTGGCGAGTATAACAACACAAGTTCGGTGATTGGTCGAAGATACTCTGTAGATTTTCCGTTCCGAGAGATACGAATGATTACTTTGCGAATCTTGCCGTCGTGTCCTGGAATAGCCTTGGTAACGCGTCCTACAGGCCATTCATTCCTATGTAATTCCTTCTCCTTTAAGAGAACAATATCGTTGTCCCTTATGTTGGGACGCGATTCCTTCCACTTGCGTCTGGTCTGCAGAGTCTGCAAGTATTCACGCTGCCAACGATGGCAGAACGTGTCCGCTAACACTTGGACACACTTCCATTGGGCCTTGTAGAGGTCCTTGAGATCCAAGTCTGCCAAGGGTTGAACAACATGGTCAGTCTTTTGAGTCAATAATGTTGACGGGGTCAGGATGGTGGGGTTCTCAGGGTCTGATGATACGGGTACGATGGGTCGGGCATTGACGATGGAACACACCTCTGCCATAAGTGTGCACAGAACTTCATGTGTTAGATTCTTCAGAGACATTTCTTTCAGCATCGAATCCAAGATGCGTCGAGTGACTCCTATCATCCTTTCCCAGACACCACCCATGTGGGAGGAGTGGGGTGGGTTGAACCGCCAAACAATTTCGTTGTCGTACAGAAAGTCCTTGACCGATCTCTGTTCCAAGTTGGTCTGCATATTCAAACTGTTGACAGTTCCAATGAAGTTAGAGCCTTGGTCGGAGCAGAATTCTTTGACTTTGCCTCTGATTCCGATGAATCTCCGTAGTGCATTTATGAATCCTGAAGTTCCCATATCTTCGATCACCTCGATATGAATGGCCCTTGTGGTAAAGCACGTGAAGATTATTGCCCAACGCTTGCTATTTGACAGTCCTCCTCTGGTTCGTCTTGCCACGACGGACCAGGGGCCGAAGGCGTCGACACCCACGTAAGTAAACGGAGGCGCTGGCTTCAAACGATGGGGCGGTAGATCTGCCATCTTCTGGAGTTCTTGTTTACCACGCAGCTTCCGGCATGTGACACATTTGTGAAGAATTGATGCAATCAATCTTTTTCCACCAAGGATCCAAAATCCTGCGGCTCTGATGGCGCCCTCTGTGAAATGACGTCCCTGATGTTTCACGGTTTCATGAAAGTGTCTCACTAGAAGTGTAGCAACATGATGATGTCTTGGGACAGCTATCGGGTTCTTTTCCATGGTGGTGAACTCGGATCTGCTGATGCGGCCTCCCACTCGGAGTAATCCATCACTGTCAAGAATGGGATTCAAGGTAAGTAATGGACATGCCTTAGGTAAGGATGTCTGTTCCTGCAGAGAGGTAAGTTCTTGGTTGAAGGCATCGCGTTGGACTTCCTTTATTATCAGCTGTCTTGCTGCCCGGAAAAGTTCAACGCTCCGGGAATCTGTGCAAATATGCCACCCCTCACAAAGATTCTTGTTGCTGTAAGATTGCGCAATGTGTTTCAAATGTGCTATCGTCGTTATCAAGGTTTTCCAGTTAGAGAATCTCTCAAATTTTGCAGAGCCAAAGGATTCCTTTGACAGAATGTTTGTTGTTAATGATGTCACATTTGGGCGAATTTCCTTGTCATAGTCGGGCTTCACAAGTGAGTACACCTCATGAACTTGGGTTCCGTGGTCAACAAGATGTGACGGTCCAACAATCCAGGCGCTGGTTTCCATTTGAGCTGCTGGGAGTGATCTCGTAGCCAAGTCAGCTGGATTCTTGTTAGTAGCTACATAAGTCCATTGATCGGGTGAGGTGGATCTCCTAATGCGTTCCACTCCGTTGGAGACGTAGATATGGAATCTCCTAGACTCATTGCAGATATATCCTAACGTCACCTTACTATCTGTGTAGAAATGAGTCGAGTCTGTGATGATCTCCAGTTGTTCCAGGATAATATCGTGAAGTTCAACCGCCAATACTGCTGCGCAGAGTTCCAATCTAGGAATTGTATGTCCATGCGTGGGGGCAACCTTCGCTTTTCCTAGAACAAATCCAGACTCGCGATTTCCATCCTTGTCTGTTGTTAGAAGGTAGGCCACAGCAGCTATAGCTTGTTCTGAAGCATCCGCAAAGATGTGAAGTTCCTTGCTTACAATGTTGTTGAATGAGGTTCCTGCATAAGTTCTACGTATGTGGAGTTGTTCCACAGATTTCAAAGAATCCTTCCATGCTTCCCATTCGTTTTGCTGTTCCACTGGGAGTGGATCATCCCAATCCTTTGTCCCGGAGATAACATTGCGTAAGAAGATCTTCCCTTGGACAATGACGGGTGCTATGAAACCTAGGGGATCAAACAAACTGTTGACTGTCGACAGGATACCCCTCTTAGTGAATGGTTTCTCTTCATTCGACAACTTAAAGGTAAACGTATAGGATTCTAAGTTCCAAGCCAAACCCAAGCTACGTTGCATAGGCAGGGTGTCAGTTGCAAGGTCAAGCGCCTTAAGATCTTTAGCTCGATCCTCGGGAAGGAATGCGCCCATGACGTCAGGAGAATTAGAGGCTATCTTGTGCAGACGAAGTCTACCATTGCTCCATAGGGCTTGTTGCGTTCTTTTCAGAAGGTCGATGGCTTCAGCAGTAGTGGGCAAGGAAGTTAATCCGTCGTCAACATAAAAGTTCTTCTCGACGAATTGCTTCGTGTCACTTCCGAATTCTTGCTCTGACAGTTGAGCTGTCAGTCGTAGTCCATAGGTCGCAACCGCTGGAGAGGGACTATTACCGAAAACGTGAACACACATTCGATATTCAACTAGTTCTTTCTCAGGATCATTGTCTTTGTACCAGAAGAATCTTAAAAAATCCCGGTGATAGTCCTTCACTTCGAAACAGTAAAACATTTGCTGAATGTCTGACATTAAGGCAATGGGTTCCCTTCGGAATCGAAGGAGGATTCCCAGTGAGTAAGCTATTTGTCAAGTCTGGGCCAGACAATAGTACATTGTTGAGAGAGATGCCTTCATACTGTGCGGAAGAATCAAACACTCCCCTAATTTGATCAGGCTTCTGGGGATGGTACACACCAAAGATGGGCAGGTACCATACTTTCTGGTCTTCCTTGAGAGGAGGGGCCAATTCGGCATGTCCTTGGTCGAATATCTGGTTCATGAAAGTGACAAAATGTTATTTCTTCACAGGGTTCTGGCGAAGACTTCGATCAAGAGTATGTGCTCTATTCAGGGCTTGTGGTCGATTGTTCGGCAGCCTTTGCCTGTTATGGCGAAATGGAAGTGGAGATTCCCATTTCCCTCGTGAATTCTTAGAAATATTTGTGTCCATTACTTCCAGGAATTGCTTGTCCTCGATAGATAGTCCAGGTTTGTTGTCATCTTTTGTTCTGTTGAACACTGAAGATCCAAGATCGTCCTTGTTGCAAGTGACATTTGACGAAGTCTTGAAGGATGAGAAATCAGTTTGACTCGAATCAATATTGCTCTTAAGTTTAAATTCACTCGTGCATGGCTTAAAGATGGAGGGCCGTCCATTTGTGAGCAGATGAGTTTTATTCACGTTGACTAGGTCGGGTTTGTGGGCTTGCCACAAGCAGGCCTCTCCAACTATCACCCATCCTAATGACAGTTTCTGTGCATAAGGGCTGTTTCGAGGTCCGGTTAACTGATCGTGGACGTGATGAGCTTCAGGCACATCTCGGCCGATCAGAACGAGAATATGGGCTTGATCATCCAATGGAGGTATATGTTGCTTAATGACGTTTAAGTGTCCATGATATTCTGCAACCTCTGGAGTAGGGATTTCATCCCGAATATTTGGGATCTCATTACATTCTGTCAGGCTGGGAAGTTCAAGTTGAGTGCTACCGTCGAGGGCTTCAACTATGTATCCTCCGACTCTCCTTCCAGACGTTTGCATGGTACCTGCACATGAGGAAAGGATATATGGAAAAGATTCACCTTTAATGCCGAAAAGTTCGAAGAACTCCGAGTTGGCCAACGATGTGTTGCTCTGGTCGTCCAAGATGACGTATATTCTCTTACTGTCAGCCGGTTTCCCTTTGGGGTATACCTGAACCAGTATAGTCTGTACACAGGATTTCCCGGTGAAACCGCTGCCGCAAACTTGAGTGCATTTCGAAGATACAGGGGAGGATTGTTGATGAACAGTGTCCGATTCAAGAGACTCCCCGCCATGGACTGATGAAGGTGTGCGCGATTTGCTGCTTTCTTGTTCTGTCACAAGAATGTGCAGAGCTGAAGGATGTTTTTCACTGCCACAGTCTGTACACTCGATTGTTGCCTTACATGCCTTGGCCATGTGTTGTGTAGATGCGCAACATTTGAAGCAAACACCACGCTCTTTAAGAAGTAGTTTCCTCTCATGAATAGGTTTTGCTTTAAATCCCTTGCACTGGTTTAGTGGATGCTTTGTCCGGTGTATCGGGCAATACTTATCCGGGTTTGGAACATCAATCTTTGATGGTTGTGGTGTGTCCTTTTTTCCAGAAACCTCAGTCTTTCTGGTTGTAACCATATTTCTGGAGGTTATGCCAAATGCTGCGGGTTTTTCCTTTTTTCCGGCAGCTGTCACTGGGATATCGTACGAGAAGCTGGGATCATTCTTGATTTTACTCATGTCCCTCATAAACTGTGCAAAATACCAGAAAGGCGGGAAGGATACACTATGGCGCCGTTTATACTCCACAGCTCTGTTTGTCCATTTCTCTTGAAGAGTGTATGGAAGCTTTCTGACGATTGGGATAACTCCTGTGGTGGCGTCGAAATAACCCAACAGGGATTTATAGTTGTCATCCTCCTTGAGAGCTTCAATTTCAGAGACGATATCTGACAGGTCATAGAGTTTCTTGAAGTCCTTGTTGCCAAGCTTAGGGAAATTCTCTAATTTCGATTTAAGGGATGCCTCCACCATTTCAGGGCTTCCGTATTTTTCATCAAGCCGGGCCCAAACTCTGTGTAATCCATTCTCAGGATTATGGATGCTGGAGGCCCGTATGCTGAGGGCATGACGAGACGATTCAGGTCCGAGCCATTTAACCAATAAGTCCATTTCCTCGTTGTTGGAGACATGTAACTCTGTCATAATACTTTTGAAACTGGCTTTCCATAATGCATATGTTTCTGGTTGGTCGTTGAATGTTGTCAGTCGTGACAACAGAAGATCTTTTTTTAGTAGAAATCGTGTCAGTTCAGATGTGACAGAGGTCTCTTCTGGGTAACGAGGAGGTGACCGGAATCGAATGTTTCTCCCGAAATCCGCCGTGGGAGGAGTGAATGGAGTTGTATATGGATTCAGTTGTGGGATAGATGTACCTTGGATATTGGTGTTCATGCGAAGATCTGATAATCCCTGCTTGTCTTGCTCCACAAATTTTTTCTCATGAAATGTGGTGTGCTGAGCATCCATCACGGAAGTTGAATGTCGGAGAACGTACTGATTTGTCCTTTCTACAGGATTGTCGGAAGGAAGGCCAATATCTATACGGTTAAGATTTCTACTGCTGCCTTCGCTGTTTGCAGTCTGCAGGACTCGCACTTCAGCCTCGACAGCTGCCGCTTCTTTCTGGTGCTTTAAAAGTTCTAGATCTGCAGCTAGTTCCGCTCCCTTCATATCAGTTTCCGCGGCCAATTTTTTCAATTCACGTTCTCTGACCGCAAACTCCACTTTTAAGCGTGCAGCTTCGGCCTTTGCCCTTTTCCTAGATAACGCAGAACTTGTATTTGACATTTTAGAATTGACACCTTGGTTCGATCTTGGTTTCGATTTCCAGGATGATATATGTGAAAACCTTTCCAATGCTTCTTGAATTTGGCGATCAATGTTTCTTAGGGCATCGTTTACGAGCAGATCTCGGTCCGAGTTTATCGTGAGTTTTTGTTCTAATTCTTCTTGCATTCTTCCTGACCTAATTAGAAACTCATTGTAGTTTGAAGCTACCTTCCTGTAATCATCATAGCTCTTGAGAATTTTCTTCTCTTCAGCCCGAAGGAAACTGATGTCTAAAGGTTGAGACGCATCAGCGACGTTTAGCAATGCTTGATCCACTTTAGTCCAAACAGTTTCTAATTTCTGAAGATGTTCATTTTTAAGACCTTCAAAATGTTCAAATCCTTTATTAGTTAATGTTCTTGCTCTATTTGATGTATCTGTGAAAGGATTTTCTTCCCCTTGCCATTCCTCTTGGTATTGATCCATTGTTTGTATTTATCTGGTTTATAGAAATCCTGTTTTGTCCTTAATTGCTGTTTAGGTGGTGACCCAGTGTCGTTGTCATGACGACAGTTGACGGCGGTCCAGTATACCCGTAGCAGTATGAAGGAAAAGTGTGGTGAGCTCTGTTAAGTGTATTTGGTCAAACAGCTGGTCGTCGTCCTTTTACTGTACTGTCCTCTCTTCGGAAAGATTAAACAGTCAGATAACCAAGATACGATACGATGTCAATCAAAAGTCTTTATTTACTTTAGTTCAAGACACTGTGATGATGATCCGAATGTATGTACGCGTGGATGCGTGTGGTAAAAGGCTAAAAGAAAAAGAAAGAAAACAATGGAATTACTCTTAGTTGTTAGAACATAATCTGCTTTTAGAATTAAAAGTTTCAGTAACATCCCTGCCACAAAAAGACGGACTACGTTCAAATCTGAAGTCGAAAGCGAGGCTTCACACATAAAAAACGGAAGTATTCCTACGCAGAAACAACTAATGGCAATGTGTGGCAGAGGTTATGTTTACGTTCACGTGTTTGGGAAAACAGATTTCTCATATGCTTGACATTTAACGTTAACTACACAGATTGAGTGTGTCAAAACAACTGTCCAGACTAGATAATACAGCAATGACAGCTTCCGGTAACAGTCTTTAAACAGAAAGGGAGTCCATAAATCTATGGTCAGTTCAGTGTTGTTTTCGCGGGAAAAACAACAGCCTGCTCAACACGATCAAATGTTCACTACAGTTCAATGTTACTTTCACACATTCCAAACAGTTAAAATCGTGTTACACAGAACAGTTGTCCAATCTTTCAACGACTTATGATCACCACGGAAAATATAATTACAGTTACAGTACTCACACGGTGGTTAGCTGACGCTTGACGAAAGTCACTTGTATATTTTCAGTTAGACTCGTACCCAGCTCCAATTCGCTATCGCTCTATGGAGACTAGTTATCGACAGGCATTTTAAATCAGCACTGCACAGTGATTGGCCCATGGTATTCTCTACCCACAATGCCCCTCCATGCTTGTTTGGACGTCGGCAAAATGGTACATCTTCAGAAAATTTATGACCTTGGCCTATCCCAAAGTTCACAAGATCATTATTGTTTAGCATCATCAGATAAACAAGACTAGTACGATCAGACAACATGAAGGCGAAAATACTGTATAGTTGACTTAATTCGTTGTTTTCCGCGTTTCAATGGTTGATCTTCAATGCAGAATCTAGGTCAACTAAATTTATAATGTCTGCTGCTTCAAACGAGTAGGCCTACAAGTACGTTCAGTTTTATTTTTTTAACAACAAAACTTGCATAATGTTAGCAACAAAAGTACATATCATAGGGCGTATGAACAGTACTATGTATTGAATGAAGAACAGAAATGCTGCAAATCCCCTGACCTGATCATGAACATGTCACGCTAAGAACCTTGGAATAGGTCATAAATTTTCCGAAGATGTACCGTCTTGCTGGACGTCGTGGTAGTCGTAGAAGCGAGGGCTTTATTTAGGAAACCTACCATAATCGCTCATCGCTCATCAAATCTTACAAAGGATCTAGTATATAATACTTGGTGGATTGGTGGCCGTAGCGTTCAAGGCCCTTTATCGCACCATAGACGAGTACTGGTCACTAGATACACACGAACCGGTAATTCAGCCAATCAGAGAATACAAAATGCCTGTCGCTAACTAGACCCCAACGGTGCGTGTGAGTTGAGGGCTAGGTACGAGTCTAATTTTCAGTTTGTCACCGGCATGGTCTCACTTCGTAGAGAGAATAAAATAACTCTAAACACAGAAGAGTTACACACGTCCACAAATTATACGCACTGAAAGGAGTGTACTTCTACGTGTAGTACACACGAGATTTAAACAGGTTATGTAGTAACAGCACACTTCTCTCGGTACCTCACATTCAGACTACCAGTTCCAATTATATCATCGAGATATGATGGGTACAGGGAGTACCTGGTGGTAACATCTGATCCATGACACGTTAGCTGGTGCTGATGCTATTCAATACGCGAGTCTCTGATATTGGAATACGTGTACATCTCGCAGTTATTTTCACCGAGGTGAATCCATACTCTTTGATCGAATTTCTTGAACATACCTTCTGGTTCTGAATTGTCTAATATTGTTTCGAGCTTAACTTATGGCAAAAGTCAGTGAACGAGCTTTGTGAAATATCCGTTTTGCCTCGTCAACTACTCCCAAGGTAGCTGATTCCTTCCAGGTACACGAGCTGAATGCACTGAGGTGGCGGTCAGTGGTATCGTGAACTGTTCTCTCAGGGACCCCTAGTAACGTATAAGCGTCATATCCCACATTCAGTCGTCGTCCACAAAATCATTTCCGCGTCAATAACTGAAAGCCTTTTTTTTCGTGCGACAGTAAGCATCAATTTCAAATATTCATAACATGAAAAAATAAAGCGCTACCGAAATGGTGTCTCACTGGCCAACAATGCTGAACCTCCTCCAGACTAAGCGTAGGGTTTCTACTATATATACAAACAAATCAAGTTCAAAATACTAATTTTGTAAGCCACCTTGACCTTCATTACATCAAGAGGACGAGTTAGCTCCTTTGTGTTAGTTTTCATTTTCAGGTCAGTTTTCTGTAATGGGGTACATGCATCCTTCAATTTCGCTCCGTGGTCCATGACGCTGCATGATGACGGATGTAGCTGATCTAGAGTTCAATTGTCAATGACGGTCCACGAAAAGTGCGCCATTGGAGTTCTTTTGCAAGCTGTGTATCACAATCAGCAATGCCAACGAAAGTCAATGTCTGAGCTTGAATGCTCCTGTACATTGCGCTTTATATAAGTAGGCCTACCCATCAACCAGGTTCACAGTTTTTAAATTGTTTTCTGTATATGGTGCGATTATAGTTATGGTTCTGGTCTCGTCCGGGAGGCTCAGCCTCTGTACCAATCATTGTGATTGTAGTTTGTGATTGAGTTTAACATGGTGGAGAATGAAGCGCTTGGACGGCGTCGGATCTCGCAGAATTCTGGACTAAATAAGAACTTACATTCTACTAATATTTCCGTTTGAGCCGTTTCTTCTATCAAACGGCCACTTTCCATCAGATGAGATGTGGGGTTATTACACCATTGCTAGCAGTGTCCGCAATTTAGCTCCCACAGCGCTCGCTAGGAATATTGTCATCGGACATGGACTTTTATTGACGGCCACATACTGTTCGAAACGTTCGTAATAAGAACCCCACATTTCCGACGCTGAATCCCAGAAGTCCATTTGTTCAAAGGTTGCAAACACATTCATTTGTTGTTGTTCTTCTTGTTGTGTATCGTCAATCAAATGTTCAATATGGCCGTCAAGCGGGACTATTTAGCTTCCTTGTCTGAGTGTTTTTGGCTAGACTCGTCGCCAGGCGCCTTATACCTAATTACATGGGTGCTCATGAACTCAGACTAGGCAATCAAATATCAGCTACAAAGATAGCCAAGTTGACATGGCTTCGTACGTTCCTACTACGCCATGATTCCTCTCATTGAACTTACATGTACACTCCGGGATCACACGGCTCCAGGAGTCGTTCGGCTCTATCCGGCAATAAATCAACCCCTCCCAACTCTCTGTCTATTGTTTTTATCGAGTTCGGCAATCAGTTTGATTGCCGTGAAGAGCTCGTCCGTCTGCAATCAATCTTCAAACATCAACGGTCGTTTGAATTCCTTGTCTCGGCCGCCATGTTGTTAGCGTGCCGATCACGTGGCCCGTATGAATAACATGGCGGCAGAGACAAGGAATTCAAACGACCGTTGATGTCTGAAGATTGATTGCAGACAGACGAGCTCTTCACGGCAATCAAACTGATTGCCGAACTCGATAAAAACAATAGACAGAGAGTTGGGAGGGGTTGATTTATGCCGGATAGAGCCGAACGACTCCTGGAGCCGTGTGATCCCGGAGTGTACATGTAAGTTCAATGAGAGGAATCATGGCGTAGTAGGAACGTACGAAGCCATGTCAACTTGGCTACTACAAAGACCGTTTATACGCCACAAATGAATACGGGTTGCTTATGTGACTTTGAAGCCTACATAGCATTTCTTGTGATTGAAACCGTCCTGAAGGAGTCAGAACTAACGAGAAAATTGTTTCCTGTCTCAGACAGTGGATTTTAGTAATAGGGAAAATATTTAGTGTATGTATTCATAGTATCGAGGGAGCAACAAGATAGTTGAGCTGTCTTTGTGGGAGACCTTCCGAAGTCCTTTCCGAAGAGCTCCGGAAGTATTATTAAGGGTGATTATACAGGATGCCCATCCGCTTCCATCAGCCAAGAGTTTAAGCAGCCAATATAACCAGGTATTTATATTCCCACACGCACAGGATCATTAGGCCTATCCTTTCTCAAACGGCATCCATATTTGTTCAGTTCCAGGTCCATTCTCGCGAAACCTTCTCTCAAGAAGCTATCAGGTCACTGAACAAATGTGTATGGGATAACGATAATCGGTGGGACTTGTTACATCTGTAAAAATCCCTTATTACTGACCATTTATCAATTTTAACAAACACTTAAATTAAACTCCCGAGTGTCGTGTTCAAGTCTATCTAAAGTTTACCATACCAATATCCAGTATGGAATACAATATCTCACAGCACGTTCATGTATTGAGTTAACTGGATTGTCATTACAATAATTGCAAGGAACGAATGTTAGTAAGCATTCGCTCAGTGAACAGACAGTAGTTTTCTTGTGAAGCTGGTGCCAGTGAAGCAGCATATTACTTTAATCGCAGAATCCCTACCCTTGTATCCCTTTCATGCAGGTGTGAATGTTCAACGATAATCTCAGTCTAAGTACACAGCCATCTTGGAAGAATGTCATCTTGATCATTATCGTTTATCTCCAGAAGATACATTGAGGAATCTCTGAGATACTCGTAGACAAGTATCAGAGACGATCGCCCAACACGTGCTTTCAAGGCCACGAATGGCCGATGAAAAATTTCATATTCCATGAAGACGACCAATGAGAAGTATTTTTACAGTTAGTGTTAGGGTCGTGTGATTCATACATGTATTTGATGGAAATGACAATTTCGTAAGGAGTGTAGAAATTCGTATAAATGGTAATAATTTTTGAAAGAAAGAATAAATTTAGCCGTCAGCGAGAATCGAACATACGACCATAATCCCAACCACCTCGCTGGGGGTCTAATAATAGTCAGATTTTTGGACTGGATTCCGGGCCAACGCACGCATCGCCGGATGTGACATCATATATAGTAAAATAGATGTTTGCCGAACATTTCGATTACTTTTCAAGTTTGCATAATACCTCTGTTGACCTAGCGTTAAAATGAATTATCTGAAGATTATTTTCCCTGTTTATCGGGACAGAGCATATGAAAAGTAGTTCGCTCATGTGCAAAACTGAAGGAGATGTTCGTCCGGATTCAAACTGAACCGTGCGTACCTGGGTTTTTACCTATAAGTCATAGCAACGTAGTAAAGGTCAACTTCCGCTATTGAAGGCAGGGATGAGAAATGAGCCTGTCAAATGGAGCATGCGTTGTGGGAAGGATGCCCTAATCCACGTAGTTGCCCTCACCATCTGAGCTACATCAGCCCATAGGTAATACCCCTGTGAATGATCCCATTGCACGCCACGCTTTTCTGTCAGCGTTGCAATGTGCGCAACTGGCTTTTTAATATAGAAATGACAATTTTGTATGGAGTATCGCCTCTCCGACATGAAGATGTACTTCGCGCACACATGACAGAAGTTGTCTTAATTGTATAAATATCTTCAGATCGACGTCAGCCTGCATGTGAATCGTGCCCTTGGGCGATAGAAACTCCGAGTGTGTTCACTCTATGGTACAACACCTCAGCTTTTCAAATTTATTCTGCGACGGACAGATCGTGATTATTCAAGCCGGATATGTCTTACTTAGAAAGCCATAGAAGTCACCTTTTTTTTTGGCATCCGTTGCAAGGGTTTTACACAATTTTGGTGCCAGTGTCTTATATATTAATGGGATTGTGAACTAGAGATTTCTTCATGCCAAGCTTGAACCTGTTGCCAATATTGATAGTAGCCAACAACCCGTTTCTGAATGATCCCTGTGCCACTGTTAATTTTGCCAGTTACCTCCTCTAACCGAGTGTCGTGTGTTATATACTCTAGTCCACGTCTCTAATTTCTTACATGAGTTTGCCTCCTCTGAATGGTATGGGTAATCAATACATCTGCCTTGCGAACGTGTTTCTGTCCTGGAAGTGAAACCAATCGGAGATATCACACGTCCTGGTGTTAAGAAGTTGACCATAGTAGCCTCTATATCGGCATTAGTCTATATTGGCTGTCAAATACCCTGAAAAGGGTAATTTCTTAATCAAATCCGTAAACGCGAGTAAAACATTTGCAGCTCATGTACAGGGATTTATGTGCTGTTGGTTTTAAAGGAAAACGACAAGACATTTATTGATTTACGTCGTGTTTTCCCAAATACTACCACGATTTTACATATACCGATAGCGTACAACCCGTGTTGTCAACAGCTATCAGGCGATGCAATAGATGGGTATGTCTCAAACCAAACCTGTTAGCGCAGTCATCTCGAATGGTCAATTTTCTATCTGTAATATAGTTCCAACGGACATGCACATAGTCGAATATGGACAAATTGGAGCCTCCCGAAACTCTACACAAATCTTACTCAATGTCATGCACAAAGGCTAGCAGGATGCTGATTGCCAATTTATTAAGGAACTGAAAGTATAACGTTTTTTTCTGAGGTGCCTCAAGGAATATGCATTGCCATAAACTAAAGGCTAACCATTGGATTACAAAGTTGAAGGTATAGGAAAATTAAAGTTTCTCGAATTTAGCAACTGATTCCGGACTAGTTATGATCATCGCCCGAGGTTTTTATGTTGTTTTCCTGCGTTGAACGTCACCGATCAACGTAAAACGTCATGGTAATTGAGATTAAATGGTGACGGCCATCATCTTTTAAGGGTGATGATTTTGCCTCATCGCCATTAAAAGGTGATGACCTAAATTTACAATCATTGCTCAACGCTCTTCAGAGGTGATGGCCTTCATTTTAAAGGTGATCACCAACAAGGGTGGTGGCTCGAACTCATCACCTTTTCGGGGTGATAGTTATCACCTTTTTCTGACTGTGCTTGACACACAAATGTCACATCACCTCAAATATGTGTTCTATGGACTTAAAATATCAGAATTTAGGATAATGGCTAATGGTTCCAAAAAACTGGATTTGATGGAAATCCAAAGGGTTGCGAGTCTATTCGTCTTATGCTTCTTTGTTATGGATCGCATAATCGTCATCAAGCGTTGGTCGAACCCAAGACGAGAAGTTTCTTTTCAATAAATTCTCCAAACGTTTCGAGTGGCATTCTGCTACGAGGTATAAGTTCAAAATATTCATCCGTTGATCATTCTTTGATGTTTTGCATCTTTCACATGCGATCAGCCAGCTCCATTGGAAGGTCTTGCCTATGCACAGTGATAACTACACCTCCCTCCTTCAAGCAGCCAGAACGCAAATCATCCCATCACATTCTCCAAGAACAAATCTGAGCTCGCCAACAACTGCTGTATGAGACTAATGGCTGTCTCTTAGATCTTGTCCTGCTCATAATAGACGTCACTGGTGATAACTCTGGGCTTTAGTATCCTTCTTCACTAGTCTACTCTAAGTCTATGCTTTTTGCAAACACTGTAACTTCACACATGAACGAATTAGTTGAAAACAGATTTTTAAAGCCAGACCAGGCTTACAAGCTTCAGGATTTTAACTCCAAAGAACACTTAATTAAGGAAAGTGGCGATACAGTGACGAAAAGGGATGTTAGCCCTGTGGACCTAAAGAAATTGAAGGCAAATTTCATGACACTATGGGACAATATCCCGATTTTGTTCACTATTGAACCTTGTGACAATATAGGCATACCACGGCATTTGGCGCCAATAAATGACGCTCGACACAGAAACGCAACATCAAGTTGAACGCATAATGACAAACAATCCAGGAAAAGTCCTTACAGTTAAAAAAGACAGTCATTGTCACTCGTTCAAGAGAAATGAGTGGTCGATTAGAATTGATATCACCTAAATTGCCCAGGATTAATGACAGTGCAATTGTGTTGGCACAACACACAGGTCCATTCCAAGTAGATGCGGATCAAAGCTCAACAAAATCATAAATCCTTTGCAGATTCACGAATGCTCTTGAGTATTTCTACCTAATACAACTCAAGCTGGTGCTAGAGGTCGTGTGATCATATCATCAAAGATATCCGCATGATCATGAACATCTACAAAGAAAGCGTGGCTGAGATACACATCACCACAGGGATCATTGTGGTTCTCGTGATGTTTTGGGATATGCAGTCAGAATATTGGCCTGTGAGGTCATATGACTTATTTTCAGTGCACTGGTATCTTTTTCCGCCACCTATTTCGTTTATCTGAGTCACCTTCTCACTGATTTCGCGTGTAAAAACGAAACATTTCAGCAATAAGGAATGGTTTTGTTGCATCGCAAATCTCTGTCAATGTTTTGTCTGTTGTCTTTGTCTGCCTTTTTTCTAGCAGTGTTCATCGGACAAGGAATGTTATTGACGGCATCATACTGTTCGAAACGTTCGTAATAAGATTCCCACTATTCCCACGCTGAATTACAGTTAAGCCCATTTTTCCAAAAGTTCAAAACACATTTGTTTGTTGTTGTTCTTGATGTTGTTCTTGTTGTTGTGGATCGTCAATCAAATGTTCACGCGGGACTATTTAGCTTAATTGTCTGAGTGTTTTTGGCTAGACTCGTCACCAGACGGCTTACATGAGTGCTCATGAACTCAGACAATCACATGTCAGCTACAAAGACCGTTTATATGCCACAAATGAATACTGGGCGCTTATGTGACTTTAATGCCAACGTAGCATTTCTTGTGACTGAAACAGTCCCGAAGGAGTTCAAACTAACGAGAAAATTGTTTATTGTTGGAGACTGTGGATTTTAGTAATAGGGAAAATATTTAGTGTATGTAATTATCGTATCGAGCGAGCAAGAGGATAGTTGAGCTGTCTTTGTGGGAGACATTCCGAAGTCCTTTCCGAAGAGCCCCGGGAGTATTATTAACAATGATTATACCGGGTACCCGTCTTCTGCCTATGTAATTGAGACCCGGTACAGCTGTACTGAAGTTTTATATGGAGAAAATTACAAAGTTATTTCAAGCGTGATTTATTATGGATATCATGGAGAAATGGTAGTAATTTCGTAGAGTTTAGTTTGTTCTAGACGCTGCAAAAAATTGTTATGCAGAGTTAACTATTGATTTTTGGCAAGCTCCAAAGTAGACGACTAATTAAAATGGACAGACTTTAGTCCGCTTCTCTATTTTCTTACAAGGGTCTGCATGTCTGTATGGTTTGGGTAATCAATATATCTGTCTTGTGAACGTGCTTCTGTCCTGGAAGTGAAACCAATTGGCAATACCACACGTTACTAGTGTTAAGAAGTTGACCATAGTGGCCTATATATCGCCATTAATCTATATTGGCTGCCAAATATCCAGAAAAGGATAATTTCGTAATCAAATTCGAAAACGCGAGTAGCACATTTGCAGTTGGAACGTAAAAACAGCTCATCTACAGTGGTTCTTGTGCTGTTGGTTTCAGAGGAAAACGGCAAGATATTTCTTGATTTACGTCGTGTTTTCCCAATTACTACCAAGATTTTACATATAACGTAGAACCCGTGTTGTCAACATCTATCAAGCGATGCAATAGATGAGTATGTCTTAAGCCAAACCTGTTAGCGCAGTCATCTCGAACGGTCAATTTTCTATCTGTAATATAGTTCCAACGGACATGCACATAGTCGAATATGGACAAATTGGAGCCTCCCGAAACTCAACACAAATCTTATTCAATGTCTCGCACAATGGCTAGTAGGATGCCGATTGCCAATTTATACAGAACTGAAATTATAAAGTTTTTTTTGGGAGGGGGGGGGGGGTACCACAGGGAATATGCCTTGCCGTAATCTAAAGGTTAAACATTGCTTTCGTGTGCACTGGGTACAGACAACGAAAACCCCTCACAGCCAGAAAAAAGTGATGGACCATCACTCTTTAATGGTGATCAGACCTGATCATCACCTTTCAAAGGAGCTGAGCTGGAGCCATCACATTTAAATGGCGAGACGGCCATCATCTTTCAAGGGTGATGATTTTGCTTCATCGCCCTTAAAATGTTCGCTCTTCAGAGGTGATGGCCATCATTTTTAAAGTGATCACCAATAAGGGTGATGGCTCTAACTCATCATCTTTTCGGGGTGAAAGTTATCACCTTTTTTCTGACTGTGCTTGACACACAAATGTCACATCACCTCCAATATTTGTTCTATGGACTTAAATTTTCAGAATCTAGGATAATGGGTAATAGTTCCAAAACTGGATTTGATGGAAATCCAAAGGGTTGCGAATCTATTCTTCCTATGCTTCTCTGTTATGGATCGCATAATCGTCATCAGGCGTTGGTCGAACCCAAGACGAGATGCTTCATTTCAATAAATTCCCCAAACGTTTCGAGTGGCATTCTGCTACGAGGTATAAGTTCAAAATATTCATCCGTTGATCATTCTTTGATGTTTTGCATCTTTCACATGCGATCAGCCAGCTTTAATGGAAGGTCTATGCACAGTGATAAGTACACCTCCCTCCTTTAAGCAGCGAGAACGCAAACCCTCCCATCACATTCGCGAAAAACAAATCTGAGCTCGCCAACAACCGCTGTATGAAACTACTGACTGCCTCTTAGATCTTGTCGTGCTCATAATATGCGTCACTGGTGATAACTCTGGGCTTTAGTATCCTTCTTCACTAATCTACTCTAAGTCTATGCTCTTTGCAGACGCTGTAACTTCACACATGAACGAATTAGTTGAAAACAGATTTTTAAAGTCAGATACCAGGCTTACAGGCTTCGGCATTTTAACTCCAAAGAACACTTTTTTAAGAGAAGTGGCAATACAGTGACGAAAAGGGATGTTAGCCCAGTGGGCCTAAAGACATTGAAGCCAAATTTTATGACACAATGGGACAATATTCCGATTTTGTCCACTATTGAAACTTGTGACAATATAGGCATACCACGGCATTTAGCGCCGATAAATGACGCTCGACACAGAAACGCAATATCAAGTTGAACGCACAATGACCTCAAACAATCCAGAAAAAGTCCTTACAGCAAAAAAGACATTCATTGTCACTTGTTCAACAGAAATGAGTGGTCGATTAGCATTGATATCACCTAAATTTCCCAGATCAATGACAGGGCAATTGTGTTGGCACACTACACGGGTCCAATGCAAGTGAATGCGGATCAAAGCTCAACAAAATCAGAAAACCATTGTAGATTCACGAATTCACGGGAAAATATTCATGGATTCTATCCACTTCGGTAGAAATGGTTTTATGGGTCAGAGTTTAAAATTTTTCTTGATGCACCTATCTTGCACCTGTCTGACGAAGACTGTATCTACAAATAGTATGACGACTCCTTATTTATCTTAGCCTGATGAGTTACTACTGCACGTTAAAGCACATTTGCACTCTTAGGCATAAAAGTGATCCATTCCCATAACACATAGTGCTGATGATTCGGAAGGATGTAAACCTCGAGATTTCGAAGAGGTAAAAAATTGTTGAGTTTAAGGTCCGAAAAGTTTCCTTTGAGGATAAGGTAATTTTGCAAATCCCATCTGCTTAGCATCATCAGATGTCAGTATGTGAACATGGTACATTCGTTAGCCATACCCGAGATTTATTATGTCAGTTATTGGCGTGGTGCAATTCATCCACTCACATTGCGCTACCATAACAGATTAATCTGTTTGTTTCACTACCAACTTGGTATATGCCATATGCGGTACAGACTTTGTCGGTATACATCATCTTCATGGTTTATTTCGTGGGAACAATCGATGCTGTCCAGAGTCTTTCCAGTCAAACAAATGTATGGCACCTATGCTTTCTTCAAATCGCAGCCCACTATGACTAAACATAGAACAGCAAATCTTTCTAGTATATCTCCGAAGGACGGACTGAAACTGTGTAGTCCATGAGCCAGGCCAGATATCGGTACCACCTGGGGTGGCAAATTCTCATTATGTTTTTTTGGAAGTCCTATATCCATAGATGGAAAAAAACTTTGGAGGCAATCCGGGACTCACAGCTTAATGGTAGTAGTCACCTCTTAAAGATGGACACCCGAGTCCAATCTGAGGGACCAAATTTGGGGGTAGGGGAAATATAAAGTTGAATAACTTTGCAAGTAATGGTGATATAGTGACATTTGGTCACTCGAAATGTTGGTAATCTGATCCTCTATATGTTGGTATCTGTTATATGCTAATATGTCAAATATGTAGGTCACCAGAGGTCAAAAGGTCACGAAATCTGAACCCTGACTAAAACGTGACCACCTGTAGGAAAACTCGCTGCAGATACCATACCAACGGAACTTTTCTTAACCTAAATGGATTCATATGGAAGCCAAGAAGTACCCAAGTCTATAATAAGTCAAAACAAGTGGAGTTTATTATTATTTAGACTGTGGCACATAACTGTTTTTGACGCATTTTCAAAAATGGTCTTTTTATTGCTCTAAAAACAGGCAAAATTGTATGAAGTTGGACAGCTTGGAAGTAGTTGCATATTTGGACAAATAACTACTCCAAATGCTAATGGTCATGTCTTAGGTCTATTTAGGGATTAGTTAAGCTACATTTCGAGGTAATTAGGTCACCAGAGGTCAAGGTCAAAGATTGTCATTTATTAATTTTCTACATTTTTACTTGGGACTTTCATATTACAATGTATTTACATTGCAACCAGTTTCATGTATAGAGCATTAGAGCCATCGCTGGTGCACCCTGTAACCTATAGCCCGTAGGGCATAGGGTACACCGGGGTGCGAGTGCACCAGGTATGGGTATCCTCAGGGGTCAAAGGTCAATCGTCCTCCAAATCCCCTTTATCGTTCCTTAAGGCGCTGAGACGGACGTTAAGGTTAAGACGTAAAGATAGGGCGTTAAGGCATTGAGACGGACGTTAAGGCGTAACGAGGGGCATTGGCGGCGTCACTGCATTTCGATGTATTAGTGGCAATTCCATGAAAATCAGAGTTTCTGAGCTAGTTCACCAGGGCGTTGAAGCGTTAAGCTAAGCGTTGGTGGGCGTTACTGTCTATAAATGCAAGCGTATTCCCAAAACACGCACAGTCGACGTTCAACCGTCAACAGGGGCTTATACTTGCTTTTAGTGCGAACGATATGATATGATGCGACACGAGAAAAATATACATGGGATTGAAAACTCCGAGGCACAAGAACCCGATACAGAGACTTATGAGAGTCTATCGACTGATACAAAAACAGAGATTGCTGAGAGTCTATCGACTGATACCGAAACAGAGATTGCTGAGAGTCTATCTAGTGATACGGAGAGCTTGACCTCAGATAGTCAGCGTAGTGGGGCAGAACCTACCTTCGGGGATAGTATTGTGAGAGCAGCTATCAATACTCACGCTGCAGCAATCGAGGACGCCGGACATGATAACTTACAACAGCCAAATGCGCCCCTGCATCAGGAAAACACCCATGGCGATCTATGAACAGTATAGCTTACTATCGCTTGAAATGAAAGGCGACCCCACGCACAGGTCCATCATGAAGACCAAGCGTCACTTGGAAGAGGATATGGGGCTACCACCCACCGAGGTCCTGGAAAATGCGACCAGGATGCGCAAACAACTCTTTCAGGACATGCTGCCTCAGTGATATCCTGAACTGCCCGACGATGGGCTGATGGGGCCAAAATGGTCCAAATGAACTCCCAGAGTGAGTGATTGAGTGAGTGAGTGAGTGAGGCATGCCCAACGTCCGTCTTAACGCATGGACGCACTAACGATGGTGAGTGAGTGAGTGTAGGAGTAGTAGCCAAAGTGGACATTTTGGGGGTTTGAAGGAAGGTGTTTGGGGTAGAAATGGACCATTCTGGATCCGAATGCGTCGTGTGAAGTGGCATCTTCTAGCAACGCCGGCCAACGCCAAGCTCAATGCTTCAACGCCCTGGTGAATTAGCCCAAAAGCGCTGGTTTTCATGGAATTGTCACCAATTCATTGGAAATGCAGTGACGCCCGTCAGCGCTCGTCATTACACCTTAACGCCCTAGCATAACGCCTTGACGCCATGCTATAGACGGGAGAGAGAACAACAACAACAAGGATGACAGATGAGAGAACAACAACAACAACAACAACTTTTTATATAGTTTATTCTCCCCAATGTGACATCATACCCACGCTGGGGGAACCGCGTTGGGCATTCAAGAAGACTCTTGTCCGATCAGAGGCCGCCATTTGGCGCTGCATCTGTCATATTCTCGGCTGCGCTTGTCCAATCAGAAGAAAGTTCCATCTTTGCTCGGTGTCAGAGCATCATCGGGCAGTTCAGGATATCACTGAGGCAGCATGTCCTGAAAGAGCTGTTTGCGCATTCTGATCGCATTTTCCAGGGCCTCGGTGGGTGGTAGCCCCATATCCTCTTCCAAGTGACGCTTGGTCTTCATGATGGACCTGTGCGTGGGGTCGCCTTTCATTTCAAGCGGTAGTAAGGTATACTCTTCATAAATCGCCATGGCTGTTGATGCAGGGTCGCATTTGGGTGTATGCCTGTTGTAAGTTAATCCTGTCCGGCGTCCTCGATTGCTGCAGCGTGAGTATTGATAGCTGCTCTCACAATACGAACCCAGAAGGTAGGTACTGCCTCACTTTCCTCGGACGTAGGCTGGCTATCTGAGGTCAAGCTCTCCGTATCACTAGATAGAACCTCAGCAATCTCTGTTTCGGTATCAGTCGATGGACTCTCATCAGTCTCTGTATCGCCTTCTTGTGCCTCAGGGTCTTCAATCCCATGTGTATTTTTCTCGTGTCGCATCATATCGTAACGTCTGGTGAACGTACGTTCGCACTTACAGCAAGTATAAGCCATGTTGACGGTTGGACGTCGACTATGCGTGTTTTGGGAATAAACTTGCTTTTATAGACGGTAACGCCCATCAACGCTTACTCTCTAAAAAAAGGTTGAGTGAAATTTCACTCAAGTAAGAGTGGAAATTGATCCCACTCAAAATTTGAGTGAGATTTTCACTCAACTTAAGTTACTTTTCACTCAACTTGAGTTAAATGCAGTCAACTTGAGTGACATTCACTCAAGCATAAGAGTGGAAATTGATCCCACTCAAGTTGAGTTGGTTTTAACTCAAGTTGAGTGAAAAGTAACTCAAGTTGAGTGTACAGTGACTCAAGTTGAGTGTACAGTAACTCAAGTTTGAGTGAACAGGTACATTTCACTCAAGTATTTCTAGAGAGTAGCTTAACGCTTCAACGCCCTGGTGAACTAGCTCAGCTCTGATTTTCATGGAATTGCCACCAATACATCGAAATGCAGTGACGCCCGTCAACGCCCGTCGTTACGCCTCAACGCCTTAACGCCCTATCTTTACGCCTTAACGCCCGTCTCAGCGCCTTAACGAGCGATAAAGGGGAGTTGGAGGACGATTGACCTTTGACCCCTGCGGACACCCATACCTGGTGCACTCGCACTCTGGTTTACCCTATGCCCTACGGGCTATAGGACACAGAATGCCCCAGCGATGTCTCTGATGCTCTATACATGAAATTGGTTGCAATGTAAATACATTGTAATATGAAAGTCCCAAGTAAAAATGTAGAAAATTAATAATTGACAATCTTTGACCTTGACCTCTGGTGACCTAATTACCTCGAAATGTAGCTTAACTAATCCCTAAATAGACCTAAGACATGACCATTAGCATTTGGAGTAGTTATTTGTCAAAATATGCAACTAATTTCAAGCTGTCCAACTTCATACAATTTTGCCTGTTTTTAGCGCAATAAAAAAACCATTTTTGAAAATGCGTCAAAAACAGTTCTGTGCCACAGTCTAAATAATAATAAACTCCACTTGTTTAGACTTATTATAGACTTGGGTACTCCTTGGCTTCCATTTGAACCCATTTAGGTTAAGAAAGTCCCATTGATATGGTATCTGCGGCGAGTTTTCCTACAGGTGGTCACGTTTTAGACAGGGTTCAGATTTCGTGACCTTTTGACCTCTGGTGACCTACATAATTGACATATTAGCATATTAACAGATACCAACATATAGAGGATCAGATTTCCAACATCTAGAGTGGCGAAATGTCACTATATCACCATTACTTGCAAAGATATTCAACTTTATATTTCCCCTACACCCAAATCTGGTCTCTCAGGTTGGACTCGGTTGTCCGTCTTTAAGAGGCAATTACTACCACTAAGCTGTGTGTCCCGGGTTGCTTTCAAAGTTTTTTTTGCATCTAAGGATATAGGACTTTCAAAAAAACATAATGAGAATTTGCCACCCCAGGTGGTACCAATTGATGAAATTTTAGGGTCTGGCTCATGGACTAGTGTGTCCGATTAGAAGCAATCTAGAAAAGCACGCGTATCTTCTGCTACAGGGACTATTCTGCTTGAGCTCTGAATCTTTACGGCTGGCGAAGAAATTGCCATGGTTGCTGAAATATTCTACAAGGATGGTCGAACAGTGGGATAGGGGAATTTAACAGTCCAACAACAAATACTGGCTTAGTAGAAAGTTAGTGTAGCGTGCCGAGATTACATACACTATGGGATCTGAATTCGACAGATTTCTTGAAATCTGCCACCTTTGCTTACTGGTGCTTCACCTGTTTTGCCAGCCAGGTAAGTACAATATTCATTTATTCGTTTTGTTTTCTATCAGTGTGAGTGATGTTACTCATTTGCTTGGCCGTCCTCGAATAAGAATTTCTCCTGAGTATAATTATATACTTGTATAATTTCTTCTCCATCCAACACCTAAAAATGGGCCTAATCGTAAAGTTGCGATCTGTTTGCTTCAGATGATATGTGTACATTCAAAATCCGATGGGTGCCACCGTGGTACTATATTGGGCAACTCTTTCTAGGCCACGCTCCTTTGAAAATTATATCTCATAATTAGACCAACACTGGAACACAATATAAACCTGTCAAGTTGGGTATCAAAGTTGGGGACCACAGAAAGTATACGGGACTGTACATTTATGAGCACGAGGAAGGGCTACAATACTGGGTCCATACGAAATTGAACGATTACAATATGTAAACTCCTTGGGAACTCTAGTTGAAGAAACACCTTTTGTGTGCACCAGATTGGACATAGTATACGGAACTGTACATTTATGAGCACGAGGTTGGACTGCAGTACTAGGTACATACCAAATTGGACGATTACAATATGTAAACTACGCGAGAAACACCTTATGTGTATACCAGATTGGAGATAGTATACGAACCTATACATATACGAGTACGAGGATGGGCTACAATATTGTGTTCATACTGTATTGAACGATTACATCAAGCAAACTCCGTGAGAACACTAGTTAGAGAATTACCTTATGAGTATACCGTCTCCATTTTTGTGCCAGTATATTTTACTACGATTGAACACAAAGGGTCAAGTTAGAAATCCCCTGTTCTAATAGTTTTAATTGGAAGGCGCCAACACAATCGTCCGTGGTGTCCTCACTGACCCCGGTGTTATTCTATGGATTCGCCAGTAACCTCCTTCAACCTTGTATCAAATCTTTGTCCGTATCTCAAATTTCTTACGTGGTTATGTACCTCTCGATGTTTACTGTGATCGGTATATCTGTAGTGCGAACGTGCCTTTGTCGCGGAAAAGAACCGACCGGCAATAAAACAAGTGTTGAGATGCTCGAACTATGTTTCCCAGCTTCACTGGTCTATGTTACAAATGTAAAAGTGTAATACGAAATGGTTTCTTGATGATTAACAAGCGTTATTAATGCCCATATCTTGGTCCTTTTACTAATTCCTGCTACAGATTATATGAACATGGTGAACCCTTAACGGTGACCGAGAGCGTTATTGAAAAGTCCTTTTTAGCGTGGTGTAAATCACCCGCTCTCGCAATGTATTGGTGATTGTCATGCAGTACACGCTAAGATGAACCTTTCTTGCGGAAAGAGAACTATATCCATTGTTCATTTCGAGAATAATCAAATTACGTCCTAAGACGTTCCGGTCAACGCAAATTTATGCCATTCATGTTTTCTTCAATCCTGGACTTGCAGTGTTAATTCTTCTGGTGGATCTCAAACTGAACGACTGTAACCGGCATAGTATGTAGAAAATGAACGCTGTTGGAATACTAGTAAACAGCGTGAATTAAGAGTTCGCCAAGTTGATACAGGACAATCCCTTGCGTGGATAAGATATTGCGATATTCGAATGGGATGGTCCAACTTTGAAAAGCCAAAATCACAAGGCGACTCGTCAGGAAACAAAGTGGACATTTTGAGAAATATGTCGAGCCTTCACACAACGTGGTCAAAACATTTACAGATTCCTCGAAATTGGTCATACATGGTTGTTGATACTTCTCATGATAAGTCAATCGGATAGTCTGAGTATAAAATATTACACGTACGACGTTAACCAGCTTCAATAAGAGTGGGGTTTCGTTCTCCTTGTATAATATAGTCCGTCAGTGTATGTTAAGGATGTCCGCTGGTGGTAAATCAAAGTATTTAACTTTTTGAATAATGTGTGTTGTTGCGTTCATAATTGTGTAATATGAGGAAAAACAAAGAAAAAAATATAGATTGGTGTGCATTTTTTAGCTGTAGGCAACGTTAAGTGGACTGACCCATGCTCAATTTGATAACACAGAAAGCATAGGGAATAGCCCTAGTTTTGAAGCATATTCATGAAAAATTCATTAATAGTATTTAACTTTTTCTTATATTCTAACTGTTTGCAGATAATCACATTGTCTATCAAAATTTATCAAATTGGATGGATGTTGGTGTGCAAAATTCTCGGCTAGAAGGCTTTTAAAGGAAATCCCTATATCTTAACCTAGGAATGGGAGATAATCCAATAGGAAAACAGGCAAAATGGCTGCCAAAGCCAAAAACCACCAGCGGACATCCTTAAATGTAGTATGTAGTATGTAGTTAGTAGTAGTAGTAGTAGTAGTAGTAGTTATAACAGTTATTGTTAAGGGAGCATGTCAAAATTTGGACCGTGGAACGCAGTCCATTTTTCACGCATGCCCGGTCCGATTTGGACGTGCTGCAGCCAGGTTTCGTTATCGGTGCGGTCGGAAGTTCATGCTGGTCCGGTCCATTTGGACCGTTCCAAAACTTTCTTTCGACAGCGGTTCGAATAAAGTTGTTCGCCGGTCAATATAGACCGGTCCAATTCATCTACAGGGAACTGTCCGTATGGACCGGTTGCTTTTGGACGTGAGGCCGGTCCGACGCTGAGAGAGATGGACAGCGTACGCGGTCTGTTTTTCACGCGGGAATGCTAATAGAACTTTTCAAATTTTGAAAAGCTCCCTAAACATGAATTCCTGTACAGTGTCTTGATCGCTTCGATGGCTGTCCTGCTGTCGACTGCTGTATATATGTCAACCTGAAGCTTCCTTTACATTATTGAGAATGTCAATGCAGTCAAAATGGCAAGTGGCATAATAAACCGCGAGGACGTATGGAAGGCAGCACACATTCTGTTCCCCCGGGGTAATCAGGATGGAATCATCATAGTGGTGCTAAAAATGACGTATTTGGTACAAATTGAACATATCAATTTGGCATACAATTAGCACGGCCTTCAACTGGTCTGACGAATCCCGGGAACCATCTTTGAAACATACTTTTACCAGGCCTGGAAGGAAGGTATTCCCAATCCTGTTTTATAAATACATTATATAAAAATCAGAAGTCAGTGGGGGCCCAAAAAGTAAAAGTGAGAAAAAGTCTCTCGGTTTCCGTATTTAAGACATATGACGACCACTCCGGAGACGTGACTTATATTGGAACATTTGGCACCGTTTATGCACCTAAACTTCTCCATTCCTGCATATACACATCCTCGCTAAAACCAGGGGTATCTCTATCTGTATGATCGATATAACCCCTGGTCCGCTTGGGCAGTGTATCGGGATCAACGACACACAGCGGCATCCTGCGCATATTGACCAATCAGATCACTTAAGCACCGCGACCATGGCGACCCTGACAACAGATTCGAAAACACCATAGCTTGTGCGATATCCAGTGACAGATGAACTTGCACCTTTTCAACAACCATGAACATTAATAAATATAAAGGAAACATAGTTTAAAACAAAATCTATTTGAAGAGAAAATAAACCCATTCATCTACCATCAAACATCCAAGACAGGCAAAGGCAGAAAACACCGAAGCTTTAAAGGCGGCCCGCGATGTCAGTGTATCCGACTTCACCTTCCCACTGAAGTGAAGGACTTGAACTGGGTTAAAACGCACGGATTTCTATAAAATTTCACTGGTCTATCCATTAATATTTTATTGTTATGCGTGCTTGGATTAAATATTTTACATTCGGTATCAGCGAATAGTTTAGCAGCGAAAGTAAAACCCAAACGTATTATATACCATCAGCGCAGTTTTTCTAGGTCACGTAACTGGAGTGTGGGCGGAACGCGGTTTGCTATGCAAGTTGGTCAAGGGTTCGCCTTTGGCTCACAAATAGAAACCGCGACGTCGTGAAGATGGCATATACAGGGACCACGGTTCTAAGACGAATGCTATAGGCAGGTGAACCGGGAGCCATTTAGCCCACTGTCTGATTGAGCCCCTTGAGAGCAATACCCTTGAAGACAATGTACAGCTAAATCGATTTTCAGTTCCACCAGAACCAGTGAGCATTATTGGACACAGACAGAATCGGAGCACTTGATATCATTGTCCAACGATGATAATTTCACATCTATCATTTATCATCGTTCATCTAGCATTGTGCTTTATAGCTATATTCGTCTCACATTTCGAAGTTACACTATCTGTATGCTTCATTCGAACTGACTGTTTTCACAATGCCCAGAATCACAGTAACTCTCGAAAACCAGAATAAGATAATTTTGCAGGTTATTTCACGGGTGGCCAGTACGTCCTCAACTATCCTGCCCAAGTGCCCAAACATTCTTTTTAGTTCCTGTGATGTTGATAATGGGTAGAGGACGGTAGATGTAGCTGCTTAACTGATAATTGATAATATATGCTAGTAGATATTATATTGTTTGGACTTTATTTGCGGGAAACGATACGAACTGACTTTGAAGGCCTCTCAGTGTTTGTTTTGGGGAAGAATATATTTATGGCAAATAGTATCTATGAATATGAAGACAGTCGACATAAATTCTGTGGTAAATATCGTGCACTCACGGCAAAAGGGGATCATAGAGTGCAAGATCTGCCCCGATATTGGGGCCTTCTAACCATGCTAGGCCTGGGGAGATGCCTCCCTCCCCCCATACCAAACTTTTTTTTCACCTATCTCCGGAACGATAAAAAATGAAAGCTGACCCTCCGCGACTTTTTAGTTTATCATATTGGGGTCATTTTGAGTCTATTTGCATACCCCCCGAGTAGAGAATCATGAGTAAATTCAAGATGGCGGTCATATGGGGTACCGGAAAAGTGATATTTTCTTCGTTTTTCTTGAAAATTCCTGCTTTTCTTCGAGGAAAATTGGACAAAATCTATTTTATTTTATATCAGACTATTATTTACTAATTTATTATGTAGTTTTTGCAAAGAACACACAACCATTCACTCTTGTGAAATAGGTCTTTCCTTTATTGACGCGGAAATTCTTTCATGGACGACGGCTGAATATTGAATGTCGGATCTGACGCTTGCTCCGCACACTAGCCGTGCTAGAGATGCTGAGAACAATGAGTTTCAAAGATTGATTTTGAGACATGGAGAGACACTAGCTCTGAGAAGGGACCATGTCTCCTCTTTAAAATGTAACTTGGATTTTTAAGCAAAACGCAAAAATGTCTTCAATGACGCGGATATTCTCTTTGCTTATACATATATTTGCGGCCGTCGTCTAGGAAACGATTCAATTGGCGAGTACTACTATTATCCATAAGCAAATTCTCACTACTATAAACTCAAGTGGATTGAAGATTAATGTTCTCCCCGTCACTCTAATATAGAACATTTACAAGTTCACCAACGAAAAGACCCGGCACCAAGTCATATATATTTACATTCTAATATGGGCGATGTGGACACCACACCCAAAAATATAACATATTGTCTCATATTAATTGGTGATGGATTATTTCTCACAAAATAGTAGCTTGCATCACCCACAATTTTGTTTATGATTCGGCTTCTATCTGCGTCATACGATAATGCCATCCGATATTGATACGAGTTTGCATGAAAAACAGCCAATATTCCGTTATTTCGCAAATCGTATTTGTCTGCGGCCGTAGATATTAGCCCCAGCATGTAAAACCGTTAACAGTTTCTGAGCGACTTTCACAGAATTTCTTTTGTCGTGGTGCAAATCATCCGCTCACGTAATGTTACAATTATAGCCCTACTGTTAGCCCAGCTAACATGGTACGGATTCCATATACGCTGTGTAGCCTTTAAGATGTTGTCTATTCCAGCGAAAAGAACACACATATCCTTTCTTTTGAGTGGGCAGTCAATGACGTCCAAAGACGTTCCGTTCTGGTCAACGAAAAGTTATGCCTTCCATGCTTTATTCAAATCACAGCCAATGATGATTTCGCACAGTGCAGCTTTCTCCTGATGGATGTTGTACTGGTATAGACCGAAGGAGTTTGGGATGATGTGCATGTCTGGAAGACTATCTTGAGATGAGATTTCGCAAACCTTATCTATTAATCTTTGAGGTTTTTGAGGATATTACGGCGGTTGCTGAGGTATCTGAGATGTATAGTCAGTCTGTGGAATGAAGGAAATATCAGCTATAACAGCAAACGAAATCTGCGAAACATGCCGAGTTTCTACACGATGTGGTCTAAAGTTTACAGATTTATTGAAATCTTCCATCTTTGTGAGTTGGTGCTTCTTCTGATCAACCATCCAGGTAAGTTAAATAAATACTACAATTAAATATATATGTACGGAAAGCAGGTTTTCTAAAGACTTGTGAAATGTTGAAGGGGCAGTGCTCTGGTTCTGTAGATACAGGAAGAAAGAATGACAAATAACGAAATCGGTCCCATACAAAAATCTCCTATTGGTTTCATTTTTGGTTTTAAAAATGAGATGTATGGCCAGTTTAATCCAAATCGAATTCCGGCAAAACGACTTATCGCCGGTTTTGGGAGGGATTTTTTTCTTCAAATTCTGTAGATCTTGGCATCTACAAGATTCCGTATTCTGACGTTGAAGCTATGTTGGTTTATTTGTTCCATAAAATTGAAAAGTCTGGTGATATATCTTGGTGGTTCCCCAAGCCTTCAAACTTTGGGGAAAGAGGTTCCTGACGGTGTAGGATACAGCCTGGCATATTGTTAATCAAATTAACTGCCTCGCTCTTACCTAAATGTGGAGTGACAGTAACTTACAATAATAATGTAAGGAACAGAGAAATAAGGAGGTCCATCAGGATGAAGATATATGAGTGATTCTGTCGACAACTAATTTGAATCAAAGCGTAACATCCACTCAATCTAATTAAAATTAAATCCTATCTGCTCCCCCATTTGGATATGTCGCTTGTAGGATCTAACCGGCTTACAGTAACGAGAGTGTCAACGAATTCCGAATGCTTTGAAGGGAGCATAATGGTAGGAGTTTTTTGATTGGCTCAACCGAATCAGACGCCACGCATTTGGGGTATCATCTGCTGTTGCCGAGCTCCCGCCAGTTTGGCGCCATAATTCGGGGGTAGAAATATGGACTGGTCCTCGTCATAAACCCTGGGTTAAAGCGGATACGATGACCATATCCCCTTTCCCGCCTGCAAGTAAAGTACAATTAAAGTGCGGCCGTGATGTCATGAGACTATTAAATATTCATGAATTGGGCGCTCTGAACACCAAATTCAATTGAAATCAGTAAGATCCTACATGGCGACATATACAATTGGGGAGCATTGATAGTATATTGATTTATTAAGATTGAACATCCATTGTGACGATACCGAAAACAATGTAGAAAAACTCTCCAAGACGGCTTGATATGGCTGAGCAAAGTGTCCATGTATCGCATCAACCTGTTTTGCAACATCTATGCATGTTTGACAATATTTCTAACATTACTATTGCACCATTTCATTTCCATATGAAAGTAATATATTAATATTCCATTGGCATTGCAGACATAGCATTTAAATGATGCATAAAAGGCACATGCAAGGGGACTGGAGACCGTCAATATGGACTGGGTATATAATATACATGGCCATTATCATGATTACAGTCGATGCTAACTTCTCGTCTTTCCAACAGATTAATGACGGGTTCTTCGATACGTTCCTTTCAAATATTTATTCACAATAACGCAATAATAAATTAAATATTTCCTCGCCGTAAATCTGATATATTTTTTCCAATGCTAGAACTACATAGATGTCACATTTCCGATCAGAGACCAGAACAACCTGTAACCATCTCGGCCATCTATACGCGGTAAGACTGACCCTGGGATCGTGTGTATCCATGTTCAGCCTACTTTCGGCAACTGCATGAGGGAATTTCCATAAATCAATACCGCGTGACTTCGTGAGCCAATCAGCTAAAGTCTACCGACGTAACCCCAACGGAACTCGCCATTTTCGAATCATGTGATGAACTACTTGTTCAAAATTTCAGATCCACCACACCTCTTGGATGATACGAAAGCTATACATATCTATATATTTTGTAAGCCCAGGCAATATCTGCTTCAGAAGTGGTATGAAAACCTGTAATTTATCAGATTTCTCGGGTCTGTTCTTTGCCGGATGAAGGCCGAACAAAATCCGGTAAAGTACTGGATATCGCTTCGCGATAATGGAGACACACGATTCGCAAGCCATCTTATGGATGGCGAAGTGTACGCAAATGAAACCAGAAGGGACCCGTCGGTGCGGTAAACATGTTAAGGATGTCCGCTGGCGGTAAATCAAAGTAATTAACTTTTTGATTAATGTGTGTTGTTGCATTCATAATTGTGTAATATGAGGAAAAACAAAGAAAAAAAATATAGGTTGGTGTGCATTTTTTAGCTGTAGGCAACGTTAAGTGGACTGACCATGCTCAATTTGTTAACACAGAAAACATAGGGAATAGCCCTAGTTTTGAAGCATATTCATGAAAAATTCATATAAATAGTATTTAACTTTTTCTTATATTCTAACTGTTTGCAGATAATCACAATAGTAGTATGTAGCGCGTAAATTGGCGGAATACCCCCCCACTGCGCATGCGCAGAACCTGGTGTGACGTCATAAGTGTATGGGCATTGGGGGGTTATTGGGGGTGTGCGCATGCGTGATGTGTGGGAGGTGGGTACAAGATGGCCGCCATGTGGGAGGGGGGTACAAGATGGCCGCCATGTGGGAGGTGGGTACAAGATGGCCGCGATCAATGAGTGCATAGAAAAAAAAAAAGTTCCGGCAAAAAAAAAAAAAAAAAATGTATTCATCCGCGGTGATGCGGTTTGGCCGTGGTTTTGGCGGTAATTCGGTCTCGGAAAAAAGCTTCCGCGGAGAAAAAGTAGTCCCTAGATAAAATGGTCCGATTGGGTCGAGTGAGGTATCAAAGTGAAGCTTAGGTGAAGGGGCATCTAATGGGCTGGGTGTGGGGTTGACATATCGGCCTTCTGCGCATGCGCGGTGGCCGAAGGTATGAAAATAGCCTTTTTGGAGCTAGGGAGCCCCTAGTGGACCGATGGGGTCGAGTGAGGTATCAATGTGAAGCATTCATGAAGGGGCATCTAATGGGTTGGGTGTGGGGTTGAAATATCGGCCTTCTGCGCATGCGCGGTGGCCGAAGGGTATGAAAATAGCCTTTTTGGAGCTAGGGGAGCCCCTAGTGGACCGATGGGGTCGAGTTCAGGTGCCTTATACCATTGTATACAGGTGCCTTATACCATTGTATACAGGTACATCTGACCATTGTATACATGTGCCTTATACCATGGTATACAGGTGCCTTATACCATTGTTTGTATACAGGTGCCTTATACCATTGTATACAGCAGAAATTGTCTTTGTAACGTCTTATTGTGACATCATGGCATTATTGTTGTTTTGTGACACTGTGGAACTGTAAAAATTCCATGAATGGAAAAGAATGATAAAACCCATTAGTGCATAATATTGCTGAAATAATGCCAACAGAAAACTCAAGAGTCAATTTAAATATTTATTTGTATTGAGCAAATTACAAGAATTTCGAAGAGAAAAGAGCCGAAATAATGTCTGTCTGTCCTGGAAATCAGCTGATCAGCAATAAATCGACATCTCCGTGACCTTCAAGGAGATTTTGACGTTAGGTTTTACCCGCTTTTATCACAAATCATTATAAAGAAATTGTCACACCCGGTGAACTCCTGAAACCCACATCCTACCCTGCTAGTCTGGTGATAATAAAATTTAAAGATCACATGTCCAACACATACTCACATAATGAAAGCAAGAATCGAACTTGCGCACCCCTCGAGATGAAGGATACCGTCCATGTTTCATTTTTTTTGAGGTGTACTGAAATGCTCTCTCTAATTTATGCCCCGGTATCTATTTTCACATCTAGGTTGAAGATTTATATCGACACTGCTACACACTTTTCGAGATGTGTTTTCACTTTCGATGAAAGCACAAAACAGTCTAAAATGAGTCTAAAAAAAATTCACCTACGCTAATATATTCTAGTGTTTTGTAGAATATAGATTCGCGTTCATTTCTATTTCGTCAAGAACAAATGTTTTGTAGAATATAGTAAAATTTAGAAGAAAAGAGCCGAAATAATGTCTGTCTGTCCTGGAAATCAATGATCAGCAATAAATCACGACATCTCCGTGACCTTCAAGGAGAGATTTTGACGATAGGTTTTACCCTTTTATCACAAATCGATATAAAGGAATTGTCACCGGTGAACTCCTGAAACCCACATCCCTACCCTGCTAGTCTGGTGATAATAAGGCCAAAGATCTGTCCAACATACTCACATAATGGCTCAGAATCGAACACTTACCTCGAGATGAAGGATACCCGTCCAGGTTTCATTTTTTTGAGGTGTACTGAAATGCTCTCTCTAATTTATGCCACGGTATCTATTTTCACATCTAGGTTGAAGATTTATATCGACACTGCTACACACTTTTCGAGATGTGTTTTCACTTTCGATGAAAGCACAAAACAGTCTAAAATGAGTCTAAAAAATTCACCTACGCTAATATTTTCTAGTGTTTTGTAGAATATAGATTCGCGTTCACTTCTATTTCGTCGAGAAAAAATGTTTTGTAGAATATAGATTCGCGTTCATTTCTATTTCGTCAAGAAAAAATTTTCATCTCGAAAATTGGCAGATTGAAATGTTCTCTCTCTCTCTCTCTCTCTCTCTCTCTCTCTCTCATTTTATGACATGCAAGTATAGTACTAAAGTGTAGCTTACCTGATAAAAGAAGTTTAGTCCAGATGTATACCTATATATTCCATACTCCCGGACGTTTGATGCATATCTGGGGGCTGTTTTTTTCCTAGGTGGGATATAACACACCATGCATTTGTATGCTAATCGAAATTCAGATATTTCCATCGGTAAATCCGGTGTCCAGTATACCACGTGGATGAAATTCAATTCAATTCAATGTATTGTACAAAACACCTTTACGCACTAAACTATGAAGCTAATAATTTTGGTCAGCGGCACATAGATGTTCCCTGGTTTGGTGTCCACATCCCAGCGGTTTTCTGTTTCTTGGCTTGTCACGCATTTTTTCGAAATTCACAGATATTTCCATCGACATATCAGCTGAGCTAACGGCCTCAATTGCCTGCTAGCTCTCTTGTTGCTCACGGTGAGCAAACGTTTCAAGAAATTGATTTCAGTTCCCGCATAACGTCTCCTTCAAGTCCATTTTGAAGAGTCGAGCGTATGAATCGAGTCAAAATAACATGCAATTCATTTGCCTGTCCGGTAAAACTGGTGAGTTGTTGGTTTGCGTTCGCCGCACACACACACACTGAGGATTTGGCCTCGCGAGACGAAATTAGTTTAATATTTTTTCTCCCGCCTCGCGGTTCAGCCAATGAACTATTAGAAAAGCATATGTGTGTGCATATTAATAAAAGCACGGGCGCCTAAAAAATGAACACATTTCATTACACTGTAGCGAATTGTTGCCATTGCACGTGTGAGTCAGTACGTTTTCATATCCACCTCAAATTGACACGGAGAATTTCATTGCCAGTAAAATTGTAAGTTTATTGCGGAAAGAATTGATATTGCATAAATTCCTGCGGGAAATAGGAAGTACACATATATAAAGAATATTGTCTTCACGTAAAAGTTTGTACATTTCAAAAAAATTTTTTCAAAACAAAACAAAAAAATGTGAAGTAAAACCCGTCCTTCGGATGGGAAAGTTGTTTTGAACTGTAAACAAAAATTTTATTTTGAGGTAGAGGGTCGTGTGAGGTGTCAAAGTGAAGCTTGTGTGGGGTAGAGTCAGAATGGTGTGTTTTTGAATGCATGTCGCGTTAATCTGCGCATGCGCAGTTGGTTGTAGTAAGTAAAGTGGCCATTTTGGGGCAGCGAAGGAAGTTATTTAGGGTCGAGATGGGCTAATCACGGTTCGAATGCGTCCTGAAAGGTGTCATCTTGTAGTTCTCGGGGTGTACACTCCGATTTGAGGGATGTTCGCGTCATCTGTGACATCATCGGTGACGTCATCGGTACGAGTAGTAGCGAAAGTGGACATTTTCGGGCAGTACATGAAGGTATTTGGGATCGAGATGGGCTATTCACGGTTCGAATGCGTCCTCGAAGGTGTCATCTTGTAGTTCTCAGGGTGTACATTCCGATTTGAGGGATGTTCGCGTCATCTGTGACGTCATCGGTGACGTCATCGGTACGAGTAGTAGCGAAAGTGGCCATTTTCGGGCAGTACATGAAGGTATTTGGGGTCGAGATGGGCTATTTACGGTTCGAATGCGTCCTCGAATGTGTCATCTTGTAGTTCTCGGGGTGTACATTCCGATTTGCGGGATGTTCGCGTCATCTGTGACGTCATCGGTGACGTCATCGGTACGAGTAGTAGCGAAAGTGGACATTTCTGGCAGTACATGAAGGTATTTGGGGTCGAGATGGGCTATTCACGGTTCGAATGCGTCCTGGAAGGTGTCATCTTGTAGTTCTCGGGGTGTACATTCCGATTTGAGGGATGTCCGCGTCATCTGTGACGTCATTGATGACGTCATCGGTACGAGTAGTAGCGAAGTGGACATTTTGTGGGTGCGTGGGGGTGAGTTTGGTGTAGAGATGGACCATCCTTAGTCCGAATGCGTCGTGTGAGGTGTCATTTTGTAGCTCTCGGGGTGTACAATCCGAATTGAGGCATGTCCGAAGCATCTGTGACGTCATCGATGACGTCATCAGTAGGAGTATTAGCGAAAGTGAGCCTTTTGGGGCAGTGCAGGAAGGTATTTGGTGTAGAGATGGACCATCCGCGTTGCGAATGCGTCGTGTGGGGTATCATGTTGTAGCTCTCGGAGTATAGACCCTGATTTCAGGGATATTTATAGCATCTGTGACGTCATTGGTGACGTCATTAGTACAAGTTGTAACGAAAGTGGGCCTTTTTAAGCAGTGAAGGATGTTATTTGGTGTAGAGATGGACCATCCGCGGTCCAAATGGACCGTGTGAGGTGTCATCTTGTAGCAACGCCCACCAACACCATTCTTAATGCTTCAACGACCTGGTGAAATAGCTCAGAAGCTCTGATATTCCATGGAATTGTCACTAAATCTTCGTAATGCGGTGATGCCCGTCAACGCCCGTCGTTACACCTTAACACTCTAACATAACGCCATGATATAGACCAGAGAGAGAACAACAACAACAACAAGGATGACACATGAGAGAACAACAACAACAAGAAGTTTTTATCATATATTTTATTTTTCCCAATGTTACATCACACCCACGCTGGGGGAGCCGCGTTGGGTATATTTACAATTCAAGAAGATTCTTATCCAATCAGAGGCCACCATTTGCATGTTTCATATTCGTTGCTGTCCGTTAGATGTATTCTTGTCCAATCAGAAGTCTCCATTTCAGAAAGCGCCATCAGAACCGTTTATTCTAATCATCGTCGGGCAGGCCAGGAGACCGTTGAGGCAACATATCCTCAGATAGTTTTTGCGCATTCTG
>JAVTVY010028291.1:0-11374 GCA_036873755.1 Hanleya hanleyi
GTTTTGTTTAACTAGAATAGCATTTTCAACGGTTACTTATCATTAAAATATCGCCCAATTTTTGCAACTATTCAAGTTTTTAATGAAACGGCCATCACCAAGAAATCTAAGTAACTAGCGGATTTGGCCCCAGTATCTAGCAGACTGACATTCCGTTTTTCCACGCCCAAAAAATGGTGAAAATCATTTTCGAACGATTGAAAGTTTGATCCTTGTTATTCTCCTAGAGTAGTCAACAATGTATTTTTGTTGTTATCACAAGGGGGCGATCCTTTCTGAGTTGTTGAAGAAAAAAACAAATTAACCAGCGAGAATAACTTTTGCTGCTCGAAACAATTACCAGTCTTTTTAGTGTGTCTTACACGAATATAACTATTTTCATGACATCAAGAACCGTCAGATGTACATATTCTGTGAAATAGATATCCAGGCGGAGAGCTCTCGCAAACGGGACTGTCCAATACTGTCTCGTTAGAACAATATACCCCCACATGAGTATAATTTCGCCGCTGGTACAAAAGTGGTGTATGAACTTTGGTGTGAGTATTTTGCATGGAAGTTTGCCAGTTACTTACCGACGGGCGGCGGTTCTCTCCGGGTACTTCGGCTTCCTCCACCGCTAAAACTGACTGTCACTACGAGTGAAATAACCTTGAGTGTGACATTTAACCATACTCCCCCTCTTTTATTGAGAATATCTATAAATGTACGAAACACGGGGATCTTTTTATGGAAATTGGACGCAAGGGTGTTTTACTGGTGTGTATGTATGATCCAATAAAGTGAATTAAAGTTAAAATGAGTTATTGTTTAGTAAATATAGCAGAAATTGTACATATTGAGTGAGTGAGTGGATATGATTTAACGTCGTATTCAACTATATTTCAGTCATATCCCGACGTTGGGTCCTATTTCGTTTCACGCCGGGAACCACACGGGTGTGGTCCTATTCCTTTTCACACCCGGAGATCTCACGGGTGCGTCTACATATCAAGTCTGAATTTAGATGTCAATTTGGATGTTCAAGGGAAACAGGAAGAAAAACTAACTGTTTTTGTTTAACGCAGGTACGCAGGAGAGATTATTGGAATATTGAATACCATGGCAACAATTCCTGGATTCGTGTCGCCCTTAATTATAGGCTTGCTTACACCAAACGTACGTATCTTGTAAAAGTTCTTTCATATAACACGAACTAAATCTTGGGACGGTGTGAAGGATAAAAGGTAAAAAGGAACTAAATATTCCTTCTATCTCCGTGAGGGTTAAATACCCATATCCCAACCAAGAGAAGCAAGTTTGCTGAGTTCGTGCGGGCAGTAAATCCATACTCGCCTGTGTCATCGCATGCATGGAATTCAACGATACACAGAAAAAAAAATTCTGCACAATTTAAGGAATATTCCCCGACTATTACACCAGCGGAATATTCCTCAACATAACTAAGGAATATTAATTACCATGTTAAGGAATTTCCTTAACATGCTACGGAATATTCCTTATTGATTTGTAACAGGTGTAACAGTCGGGGAATGTTTCTTGAATTTTAAGGATTACCCTAAAATGGCGATGACAGCATCACCCAAAAAAGGTGTTGAGTTAGAGCCATCACCCTTTTCCAGCATTACCTTAAAAGGATAATGGCTATCACCTTAAATGGGTAATGGCTATCACCCTTTTAGTGATCAGCAATGAGTGCAAATGTTTAAGTCATCGCCCTAAAAGGGTAATGGCTATCACCCTAAGAGGGTGACGACCTGGGCCATCGCCTTAAAAGGGTGACGATATCCACCCTTTTTCGTCACCTTTAAAGGGTGATGAACAGGCATCATCACCACAAAAAGGTAATGGGCCATCACCCTTTTTCTGGCTGTGTATTGTTCGCCAGCAAATATTTGAGAAGCGCGAATTCTCATGAACTCGGCCATCTTTAAACAATCCCACACATACTGATAATCGGAAAAGGGGTTGGAGATATATCAAAAGAACTTTGAATATAGATACTTGAGGTTTGTGCTATTTTCAAATATCATTTGCGAATTTATCCCATATTTTCCAACTAGCAGACCAGTCTCCACTTATTGATCAATCGCGAACCAGGTTATGCTTTTATTCTACTGTCTCTTTGGGTAACTTTTGCACACGGTCACTTACGATGTTTTAGTTCCATTATACCTAACAATGTCCTGTGCCCCTTTCTCATAGACACTAAATATGGACACTCATCTTTATGGTGGAGAAAACTGTCCTAGCTGGGTTAGACGAGTGGCAACTGACAATCTTATAATTAACCACCGGATAGTCTAAGTCTAAGAATGTCCGGTGGCTAAGAGTGTCCCGGTCCTATCTTCTAACACAGCTAGGACACTTTTCTCCACATTGGGACAAGTGTCCGTCCTTGGTTGCAATAGAAAAGGACACGAAAAGGGACACTAATCACCAGGACATTCTTATCCATCACACCGGCATAATTTTTACGGTTAGAGTATCCCCACTTTTAGGGGGGTCGTTAGTTCGATCCCTGCTGACGGCTGATTTGTTGATATTCTTTCCCTAAACACTTATTTCATATACACATTAGTAGTAATAGAAGAGTATCTGGGGTCGCATTGACCTACTTCCGACAGGGAGCGCCACCAGACTTATGACGTCACTTCCGGTTCCTGTCACGTGACCGGCAGTGACCTTCGACCCCTGCGCATGCGCATAATACCGGATATTAATAATGGTGCGCAGGGGTCAAAGGTCACTTTGACCGGAACCGGAAGTGACCACAAGACTGGTGCCCCCCCCCCCTGTTTAAAGTAGGTCAATACGACCCCAGATACTCTTCTATTACTACTCACATTGTTCCATGTGGAGCTTAACTCCATGATAATGTCTCATTTCTCTATATCTGAAGAGTACGGGATACCATAATACCTGCATACTTGAAATATTTGAAATCTGATAACGTCAGTGTGAATATTATAGATGACTTCAATATTATGAGAAATCACTGAATGTATATTTGTCATTATGTCAGAGGCTTTCACAATATCACATAAATCGGTTGGGAAATACGGCACAAACTCGGAAAGGGACTACCGTACTAAACTGTGTACAGGTGATCTCCGCATTCACATATACGAACAGAGATATGGTCAAAATTCCTCTTCTGATGGAACTTCTCTCTTCTAAAATTCCAACTGTTCTATCACGGTACATGCATTTACAATTAACACCTCATTTGCAAAGATAGTGAGAATTTGCTGCCAGTCATGATAATTCAGTTAGTATTGAAGTGGCATAAGTGAAAGTCTACGTACGGGTATCTTTGACAGTTATGTGCCCATGTTATGAAAATAACTGACATTGTTATTTGAATAAGCCCAAACTCAGATATCATTACCACAATGTCTGAACATTTTTATTTCCATTCAGTGAGCAGGATTGGTCAAATGGAAAACGATTATTTCAAATAGGCCTACCCAGAGATCTTGGTTAATGATTACAAATATCACCCTAGGAATTTAGGAATTACCACCTTTGCAATCGGTTGCCATGGTAATCGTTTTTGTTTTATAATATCACATTTATCACCAGTAATTGAACTTACAGTTTACAGTTTAATAAGAAGTGACAAGTTTTATGCATCAGTTTGTACTATTATAAGTAAAACATTCAAAAAGAAATACTACCCTTTAATTATTTTGCATTCCAGCTTTGACAACATTGGTCTATTTTTGATTTTCATTTATTTAGTTATTTTTATTTATTTTATTTCTCAACGTCCTTGTGACCGAGTTTAAAACATACCGGGCATAATGAAATGTCCGTTTGGTATTGAATTGAAACATTCGATAGCAGGAATCGTATTATGCCTCCAAGTTGACAGCGATGCCTACGGCTCCGGTAGAAGATGTCACATAAAAGACACACGGACGAGTATTAACCGTCCTTCCTAAGGTCCAATCACAGTTGTTGTATGTGGCACGTGACTCAATTTTGAATTCCTTATTTGGACACGTACATGCCAGCTCCCTGGGCGTCTGTGCGCTATCCGATAATTGCGTCGTATTTGAGGCCGTAGTAAAATAATGACCTTTGATTGGCTTTATCAGTAGGTCACGTGGTTCTTCCGATCTAGCACGATTTGCCATGGGATATCGTAAAAGCCTTTGAAATAGTGAAAGCTCCAGCGCTGAGAATACTGTAAGTATCATATTTCAGGGCACACAAGCGGAGTGGAGAAACGTCTTCTACGTGGCTGGATCGATGTCTTTATTCGGTGCTGTAGGATTCGCAGTTCTGACTCGCGGGGAAGTACAGACCTGGGCAAGATCATCTGAAACAGACAAGGACTTTAACATCAAAATGCTCACGATTGGCGGCTCCAGTGCTAAAGGAATGCCTCAAAATTCTCCCCTTTAAACAACAATGAACTGATCGAGATTGCCCTCACTTTATTGATCTACGGAATAGTCGATTGTGTAGCGACAGAGAGTGAACCCATATCAGCCGCTTTCCCAGCGAACAGTGGTCAGATGCTTCACTGGGACACACTCTGAGCGAGACTGTAATAGAATGGCGAGGCTAAACAGATTTCATATTTAAATAAGACAATGAAATTCTCAGACTATTTATTGTTCCCCTTTGGGATAGTCTGTAAAAAGATCTGTTGCTGCTAGTGTTGGACAGGCGAGCCTCGTCAAACTACACTAAATAATGTTTTAATATGTTCATTCTTTAAGTAAATATAATAAAACAAGACATGTCAAACATGAATAAATTTGAATGTTTATTCTTTTTCTGTATATACAATAAATGAACAATGAATGCTGTTCAGTGGACACCATAAGCATTTGTTCAATGGCCAACTGGAGCTTGTATTAACACCACTCGCACAGGTAACTGTTCAAATGCATCAAGAAGAATTAAATTTAATCACAAATTTTCAGCCGTGTGATATGAGCAAATGTTGATTTAGAAAAATGCCATGAAAAATGCCGTGGTAAATGCCATCGTCGACTAGGTTAGGTCAGCTACTTTTTTGCCGTGGCAATTTTTCCTAATTAAAAGGGCTGATTATACAACAGCAAAACCACATCTGTTAGGAGGTCTGGTGTTGATACACACAACAAACCATCTCCAAAAACATATCCACACTTTAATTGAGGTCTTTGGAACCTAGAAGTAAATAGTTTCAATCCATAGTTTTTATCGGACGTTTATTGTTGGCCATGACGAGCTCGATCTCTGGCCAGTCTGAGAATATTTACAATATCTGTGTGACCCTCACTAATAGCCCAGTCAAGACTTGTGTTCCCGAGCTTATCCCTCAGATTAACGTCTGTTTCGACTGAGAGGTGGAACTTTACAACATCTGACGCGATGCGAAAACTTGTGCAACCACCGACATTATCCCACAGATTAACATCTGCTCCGACTGAGTGGAGGAAGTTTGCAACATCTGACGGTGCAGCAACCTCGTGAAAACTTGTCCACCCACTGACATTATCCCTCAGATTAACGTCTGCTCCGGCTGAGAGGAGAAACTTTACAACATCTGACTGTCCATGACGAGCAGCCACGTGAAGACTTGTACCCCCTCCATCATCGACTGTTGTATTCACATTCTGACCATGAGATGATACAAACAGTCTAACCAAGTCAGTCTGAGCGTACTCTGAGGCCTTGTACAGTCCCCTTACACAGAGACAATTCTGTCCTTTACAAGAAGTACAATAGGTCTGTAGGAGCCATTCCGCCGTTCTAACACTACCACACCGACCTGCTATCTCCAGTCCTCTCCTCGTCATCCTCTCATGATCCAGGGTCGATGTGAGTGAGGTCCAATATGATGTCACAATTTGTACATGGTCACCCTCAACTGCTCCCTCCAACGCACAGGGCAGAACATCATACTCGCCACTACACTTACCGGTACAGACAAGATGGCGGTCATCGTGGAGAAATTCTAGGAGTTTGTGAAGCCCGGACTTAGCCACATTATACAATACACACGGAGTATACCCCCGGTCTTTACTCTGACTGAAAGCTGTTAGTTCATCTGGCGAGGTTTTTCTGAGGTAATCAATCCATACAATTTGAAATGGTTCATCTTTCACACACGGGTTGTTGAATACTTCATGCAGACCCCACTTTCCGTTTTCGTCGATGACTTTCGTTGTGAAGATTCCCGCTAGTTTCTCGTAGCAATCTGTAGGAACATTGATGGCAAATTCCTGCTCTCGTTTTTCATAGTTGTAAGGACGCGCGATGTTCACAATAATATCACGGTTCAGATATTTCAAGCAATATCCAAGATGTAGCTGTGCAAACTCCATCGTCACTGCTTCGTGTATGGAATCGTGAGAGAATTTGTATACTTCACACGTACTGGAATCTTCTCCTGTTGTGTGTACCTTTTCTAAATAAGTTCCAGATAATTTCTCAGCACACTTTTGCAGACCTCCACATGTTACATTTGAAAGGTCACTCGCGTCAAGAACAACATCAAGTCTCTCTCTAACATCAGCTTTGATATCAGACAATGTACCCCTGAGTTGTTTACATTCTAGTGTACCACGACAGAGCATGATTAGACAAAGAATAGCATCTTTTTCTTTCTCTTTTCCAGCCATTTTCTTTAACTCTGAACTAAGATAGGAGAAAGGTGACTCAAATATTTGAACAAGCTCTTCCCCCGACTGATCTTTTTCAATAGCCTCACCCATAAGCTTACAACACTGACCATATGCTATGAGCTTTTTGCTTTCGACAATAACTCGTTTTTCCCTTTCTCTCAGTTTTCCTGAATTACCCAGATATTTTTCTAACATTCTGACTCTGTCTTCTGCATTCAAATTGGCAGTTGTCACCTCAACCGTGTTACAGAAAAATTTACTCTTTTCAAAATGTACTTTACAATCTGCCCAGACAGTTTTTCTCATTGCAAAGAGAAATTTGTGCTCATTTTCAGTCAAATACATTTCCAGATCATTCAACCTGAGGGCCCAATTATCTACAAGCTGTTGTTGTGTAAATGAACCCCCAACAGGATCATCAGATATAAACAATAGCCTAATGTTAGTCCCTGGTATCAGGTCTATTTGATCGATGTATTGCTGAATTTCTTCGGGCTTCTTGCATAATACTGGGAGGTAACCTTCCATAGGATTAGCTGCTATGTACCGTATGATCGATGTTTTGCCATCCCCGATCCCGCCAAGTAACAGGGCTGTCTTCTTATCTTCTATAACCATTCTTGCCTGGTGGTAAGGTGTTGTCTCCACAAAATATGCCTCTGTTGTCTTCTTGCAATAAGACTGGTACTTGTTTGATTTTGCTACAAATAAATTCAGAAAGGCAATGTAAGGGGCCTACTCCATCTGATTAATTTTTAATACATATACAAGGGTCAATATACAGACTCACATTTTAGTGTTTCATTTTTGTTTGTAGAAGCTAATATTCTGAACTGTTTGCAACTACCACAACAATATCCACAAAATGTGCAATGGAATGAAAGAATAATGAAATATCAAAGCAAATTATGCATTGATGTAAATTTTGAGAACACTGATAAAGTGTAGCTAATTTCACTCGGTCAAGTAACATCATCAACAGTTTTGGCATTCTGAATCCATTAAGCATTTCAGCTTTTACTTCAATCCTTCGTGATCATGATGATAGTCACATTAATCATTCACAAGGACATTTTGAACTGTCTGTCGCAGCTGTACTTTGAAATTTAAAGGAACGACATTAAAAGAAAATGACATTAATGATGTTACCAACAATTTTCCTGGTGCTCAGCTTATGTTTATTCATTACAACATGTGGCCATTTTTGTGTATCGTGTTTGCAATGGGTAGTCTTTTTCCTACAGTTGGCAGTCACCGTTGATCATATTGGGGTCATTTTGAGCCTATTTGCATGACCCCCGAGCAGAGGATGGGTAAATTCAAGATGGGGGTACCAGAAAAGTGATTTTTTAAATAATATTTCTTCAAAGTTTCTGCTTTTTCGCGATGAAAAGTGGACAAAACTATTTTATTTCACATCACATTAATATTCACTAATTTATAACGCGGTTTTTGTGGAGAAATTGCATCAATAAAAAATTTGAAAAATCTGACAGAAAATTCGACCAGAAAATGCCGTTTTTGAAAATGTCACGGTGACAGTGACGTCATCGAAGCGGCCATCTTGGATTTATTTTTTTCATTTTCTGGTAGAGCTTGACACAAGGGTATGGAGTGGTAAGTTTCAGCCCCCTAGCTCAAGGGGTAAGAACACTGATTAGGAAGGCATTTCGTGTTCACATGCACAGTCGAATATGAACGTACGGCCACATGCTCCAGGCGAAATGCATAATTTTGCTCGTAGAATCTCCAAAACTTAGTTGAAGCATTTTATTTATCCTTTTCCTGGCCTGATACAGTATTTATTTTCCGAAAGTCACTTCCGAAATTCTTGCTTCATTCAATTCAATTCTTCATTTTTGCTTATTATTGTTATTTAAAACATTTTTCCAAAAAATGAGCATAGTCTGAGGGATGCACACATTTGATCAAAATGATCTGTAAGGCTGCTTACGAGATGGTGGTGGTTAACGTTTCACGAGTAAGTTGAATGGGACTGGGTTCTGTGGCGATGGAAATCATCAGTAAGCATGCTTACAAAATACCCCCCGGAGGCACATTTGATAGAAATTGATGAATATTTGTAGTGGAATGTAAGTATACATGTTATAGTAGTTTACAGCAAAGTTCATTTAGATTGCGTTTGGTGGCGGCATGGTATGTAACTAGTTGACAATGAGACCTCGCTCGGTTGTGACTGCGGTTAACGGATTCTCTATGAGGTCTCATGGTATGGTAGCTGCATACCAAATTTGAGAGAAATCCAAGTAGCAGTTGTCAAGTTATGCTCCGGAAACGTAATGTTACGGACCAACTGAGAAAACTCTGCCCACAGGTGGCGCCACCTGTAGCTGCACGCACGCAAAACACAATCCCAAGCGAGGTCTCATGGTATGGTAGCTGCATACCAAATTTGAGAGAAATCCAAGTAGCGGTTGTCAAGCTATGCTCCGGAAACAAAATGTTACAGACCAACGAGAAATTTTTGACCCTAGGTGGCGCCACCTGTACACGCACATGTGCCAAACGCAACCCCAAGTGAGGTCTCATGGTATGTTTGCTGCATACCAAGTTTGAGAGAAATCCAAGTAACGGTTGTCAAGTTATGCTCTGGAAACGAAATGTTACGGCAGAGTTTTGACCCTAGGTGGCGCCACCTGTAGACGCACATGCGCCAAACGCAATCCCAAGCGAGGTCTTACGGTATGGTAGCTGCATACCAAATTTGAGAGAAATCCAAGTAGCGGGTGTCAAGTTATGCTCCGGAAACGAAATGTTACGGCAGACAAGAGAAAGCTTTGACCCTAGGTGGTGCCACCTGTAGACACACATGCGCCAAACGCAATCCCAAGCGAGGTCTCATGGTATGGTAGCTACATACCAAATTTGAGATAAATTCGAGTAGCGGTTGTCAAGTTATGCTCCGGAAAGGAAATGTTGTGGACAGACAAGCTGAAACAAGTACCGGTATACGCCCCCTACACTACGTTTACAGTGGGTATAAAAAAATACATTTTTTGTCATTTCATATCTCATGGTATCATTGTGTCATAACATTTGGTCATTCTAATGATGAAATTTAGAATTTGCAAAAATTTTCGAAAATCTTAAAGATCCTAATTCTCCTTAAGCGATACTCCAGGTCCGTATTTCCTGTTGGCCATAAAGAGGATAGAATGAAAGCCTGCAGTAGTCCACTTTTATCAAAAACAATAAAACCGCAACCATCTGCAGGGGCTGTCCTGATTGGCCAGTGAACAGTTTTCTGAAGACACTCCCAATATCACGTCGTTACAGGACGGCTAAAAATAAGACCCCCTCCCCCTTAATTTTTCACAGTTCTTTTTGGTACACTTTTAATTTACACGATCAAATTCAAATGTTTTTCTTAAAAGCTTCAAACTCAAACGATCTGACATATGAATATATGAGCATTACACAGGCATGCATGGTACTGGAAAACAACAATTACAATACTATGCTATCATGGCTATAGTGTGTATGCATTGCCATTCCTGATAAAACGAGATCAAGGCTCACAATGGAATTTTCAGGATATAAATTGGAAGAAATTATTGCCTACATGTATGACTTATACAGGTCACCAATGCCCAGTGTACGAGTTCTCACAGCGAAACAGCTCACCATTTTCCCAATATACGAGTTGTCGGAGCATTTCCATCATAGCTCTCTAGATTTGTATCTAATACCGCTTATGCCGGTACCAGGGGCCGTGTGGTCATGTCATCCAAGTTGCCACATGAACAGGTACAATAAAAGCATACCCGAGATACAACACATATCACGAATCGTTAAGGTTCTTGGTAGGTGCCTTAGAATAGGTTAACTGGAAGATTCTTCTGTGAAGTCATGTGGATCTGTCAGTATGTCGGCACCTCTTCCCACATCAATATGGGTGTTGTAATTTTTACCTACAGGTATATGGCGAGATTCTGCTGGAGGACGTTTCGTCCCAGAGGCCCGCCCCCTGTATAGACCTTTTGGCCTTTGATATATATGTTGGCATTTGTGGGAAGTTGATGCTGGGTTGACATCAGGCTTTACAGACTAGTCTTTCGTGTTAAATGCTGTCATTTTCATCTGACGAAACACAGCGAAACAGCTCATCAATTACCAATATACGAGTTGCCAGAGCATTTCCATCATAGCTCTCTAGATTTGTATCTAATACCGCTTATGCCGGTACCAGGGGCCGTGTGGTCATGTCATCCAAGTTGCCACATGAACAGGTACAATAAAAGCATACCCGAGATACAACACATATCACGAATCGTTAAGGTTCTTGGTAGGTGCCTTAGAATAGGTTAACTGGAAGATTCTTCTGTGAAGTCATGTGGATCTGTCAGTATGTCGGCACCTCTTCCCACATCAATATGGGTGTTGTAATTTTTACCTACAGGTATATGGCGAGATTCTGCTGGAGGACGTTTCGTCCCAGAGGCCCGCCCCCTGTATAGACCTTTTGGCCTTTGATATATATGTTGGCATTTGTGGGAAGTTGATGCTGGGTTGACATCAGGCTTTACAGACTAGTCTTTCGTGTTAAATGCTGTCATTTTCATCTGACGAAACACAGTGAAACAGCTCATCAATTACCAATATACGAGTTGCCAGAGCATTTCCATCATAGCTCTCTAGATTTGTATCTAATACCGCTTATGCCGGTACCAGGGGCCGTGTGGTCATGTCATCCAAGTTGCCACATGAACAGGTACAATAAAAGC
>JAVTVY010028292.1:0-11708 GCA_036873755.1 Hanleya hanleyi
GTGAAATAAAGACAGCGAACCCCTAACGCACATAATCCCTTATTTTATAAAAATTCGTGAATAGAATTGCACATAAACAACTCCACACACACAGTCAGACCACTTGTTCAGTATTTGAATATTCTGACGAAAAAGAGCAAAAAATTAATTGTTACACATATATAATTTCGTCTTAGGGCAGCGGAAAGTTGTAACTGTGAATTGAAAAGTTATAAGGTTAAAATTGTCTTGTATCAAGGCCTTTATTAAGGAAATGACCCTCAACAGGTGGTGACGCTTGCTTTCCCAAGTGATTATGCATGTGCCAATATTTTTTTTTCCAGTTACTTCCTTAATTATTGTTCGCTGAACTTTTGACATTGATTTTTCAGTTTTCGAGTCGGTTTATGTATGAATATAACTGATTATTGTTCGTAAATATCTGGGTCGTTCATGAAAATACTAATGGTAACCGTATGAGAATATGAACCAGAATTTCCCATTAGACTGGCCTCGCCTGTCTGACAAAGAGTTGGGGAAACCTGAGCATTACGTCACAATTTACCGGCCGGCTCGGAGCGAGACAATAGAGCAGCAGAGATCGACTCTGAAGGGAACAAGTGAGAAATGACTACATTGTAGTCAAAACCTGCGGCAGTGGCAATAATACAGTGAAAGACATATCAGCGGAGGTAGTGGTAATTGTAGAAAAAAAGCGCCATCTGCAAGTGTTTTCATGCCAAGGGAAGTAATTTTCAACTTCTAACCCACAATTGCAGGAATTGACTAATAGATTTGACACAATATATATATTCGCTTTCCTCGTTCAAAATCCGACGATGTTGACTGGTCCGTGCCGTCTATACTGAATTGACAGACGAAGTCACAATAATCGCTTTGGCAATGTCTTAGTACAAGTATCGTGAATTCCAAGTTTCAAAACATTCCGTTCAGCCGTTGATTTTTGCAAATCAAAAAGGCTTTCAAATATTTGGAAATCCAAACAAATTTCAAGGATTTAGTCATAGCGCGAACATCTACGCTCTTCAGTCTCCCTTCTCGCTTACTTTGCCGAGCAAAATGGAAAATTTATATTTCCGTCAAATTTAATTTTCAATGAACTTATTATCAGGTCTATCACTTTGATCTGTGAAACTATGGAATGGGGTTGAAGGCTTTATCGAACTGTTCAAGAGGCATAATGACATTTTTCACGATTCAAATTGAGGTCTGTGACAGTCTTGATATTCGATTAGAATAATAAATTAAGTTTCTGCATTTATGTGCGTTATCATCTGCAAACTAAATACGGTACCTTGACACTCTTTTTCCATGCAGCAAGCCAATATCAATACATGGTTTGCTCCTTCTATACAAATGATTACCTATTTCATCCTTAGGAGATATCACCTCATCCGACATGTTTGGTCAAGCCTTTTCGAAGGTTGATAATTTTATTAATTTTTTTTTTAAAGTCAAATTCTGCAAATAAGAAACATTTCTTGTCAGTATCTATGGATATCGCCCTATAATCAATTCGCGAATATGTTTGTCATTAAGTCATTCGGGAGGTGATTTAAGTGCGAAATTTCAGGGTTAGTTCACTAAACAAGGTCTGTGTGTATAAGAGAATCATGTTGAATTCTCGTTATTATCTTTTGGTACATCAAATTATTGCATTCGCGAAAATGACTATGAAAGGTATCAAAATAAATTTAAAAAACTCTCAAGGAAATCAAGGTCCTAGCTTTTGACAACGAGATCAAATAGATCGCTTTTATGGTCAGTATCTGCTAATATATGACGTAATTTCATTCGTAAAACTGATTGACAAAGTAACGTAAATTGTGAAGTGTAGAACCAGTAAGTTCTAGCAGAAATTGGCTCTGACTTGAGAGAATGATGTCAAATGCAACATGTTTCTGCCCGTTGTCTGCTGATACACATAAGTATTGATTTTACGGAAGTGATTAATGCAATTCTAAAGGGATTATGGGTGCGGAAGAGGACGAGAACATCAATACCAGCGAAGCAAGGCCCTGGCTTGCGAGAATGAGGATAGAGGGACTGTGTTCCGAAAGAGGATCATTCGAAATAGCTATGTGCCAAATTTCATGCTTGTAACCGAAAGTACACAATATAACTATGATGTACTGTTCGCGCATAGGGTTGTCGGACTCATTAAGTACTACATAGTCATTTATGTATTATAAAACCGTTTGCGCATAAAGTCAGTTTTGAGTATTATCAATGAGTCGGTATAGCTAAGACATTGACAACGAGGTCAAATAGATCGCTTTTATGGTCAGTATCTGCTAATATATGACGTAATTTCATTCGTAAAACTGATTGACAAAGTAACGTAAATTGTGAAGTGTAGAACCAGTAAGTTCTAGCAGAAATGGGCTCTGACTTGAGAGAATGATGTCAAATGCAACATGTTTCTGCCCGTTGTCTGCTGATACACATAAGTATTGATTTTACGGAAGTGATTAATGTAATTCTAAAGGGATTATGAGTGCGGAAGAGGACGAGAACATCAATACCAGCGAAGCAAGGCCCTGGGTTGCGAGAATGAGGATAGAGGGACTGGTTCCGAAAGAGGATCATTCGAAATAGCTATGTGCCAAATTTCATGCTTGTAACCGAAAGTACACAATATAACTATGATGTACTGTTCGCGCATAGGGTTGTCGGACTCATTAAATAGTACATAGTCATTTATGTATTATAAAACCGTTTGCGCATAAAGTCAGTTTTGAGTATTATCAATGAGTCGGTATAGCTAAGACATTAAGTGCAAGTCCAGGGATTGGAGGGTCATTGTTTCGATTCCCACAGAGGGTTAAGTTATTCTTCCTTTCAAAACATATTTCCATATATGCGAATTGCTTGGGGGTAAAGTTAAACATCTTTATTCGGTGAAAGTTGCTGAGTTGTTCCGCTTACTTCTGAAACGTAATTGTTGCGTTTGTTTTTATGATGCATGATCTATAATTTGATACCAAGTATTATTCAATGTTAATCATAATGATAATGCGTTACTTGTTATGCTTCTTCGCCAATTTGTGTTTTATCTAGATTGGGCAGATAAAATGATTACTAGAAGTAGTGAACTTATTTTTCTACTTTCTAAGACAGTCGCCTGGGACTGTATGCAAATTAGCTGAACCACCGACAAGGTTGCGGCTCATCTTCTTTGGTATATAAGAAATCCAAGGATCTTAAATTGTGTATACATTTGCATACTGTTCAATGAAAATGGTAATATCTGAAGACAGTGACTGATGTGACGACCGACAGCTTTAAAGCGACCGACGTAAGAGAATTGAAGTCTGAACGGAAATCAACGAAGCAATAATTCATTCCACCGAATATAGTTGCAAATGAATTCAAACGCGCTTGAATGCAGTGTTGTCATGTGAGATTGGAGGTTGAAAAGAAAAGTGTGGCAGAGATCACACTCTCTTAGCGCATGCGCATTTCAAAAAGTCACAAGAACAACAAGAACAACAACAACGCGAGCCTCCCGTAGACCTGCGTGCCGCAGGTAAAAATATCCATCTAAAGCGAACACCTCCTTTGACATTTGAATTTGTGATTACATACTCCTCAAAAGTATTGGCAAACATTTAATAAATTGTCAGATTCAGCAAGCAAAGTTGGCCAGACTCCTGCTACTATGCAGTGATCCATGCACTTTTACAAATCGCACTACAAATGTTATAACCAATTCGTCATTCGCACATTATTGAGAGAACAAAGAAATGCCTGTGCGTGCAGTGACCCGGGTCTGAACAGCTGTTCAGCTACTGGTTCGTATAATTTCACTTTGCCGTATTTTTTAACCGATGATCATATTTTCAACAGCTGGCATATTTTCATGTAATATTTGCCAATTATACATTATTCTAAGCATGATGACCCTTTTTTTGAATACGGGGAAAATATAGTTCATATGTATAAAATTATGTTAGTTATCACCAGTTCAAAATATTCCCCTGTGTTAAAAGATAGTGAAAAGTGAAATTATACGGACCATTAGCTGATCAGCAGAAGTGTCAGATCACTGCACAGACAGGCGCGGATTCCAGGTTTTATAGCATACAGTGCAGAAGAGGTTAGAGCTAGGTGTTCATACTTGCAAGTTTATGGATCAACGGAAACCTATTCTCCCAATGTCAGAGTTTGTAGTCTCCTAAAAGTCGGTGTAACACCCTCTGACTGCACTGTGCAGGATAACGCGCGCACATGCGCATTCGGTCTGTAACGATTTTGATCGACGCTGGGAGCATGTATCTCAGATATTCCTCCTGCATTTCCCATCTCTCGTGTATACAAAATATGCATACGCGAGAGATGGGAAATGCATCCAATATATCTTGTAAAAGAATTAACAAGTTTTATGCTAAATTATTACACAAGACCGCATGGGAAAACGTCTTGTTAGGATGTGACCTACATTTAGAAGTGGACTATGCTGATTTGCCGAGAGCCATGAGGGCAGAAGTTGCGCAACGCGCATTAAACCCCAGTGCAATCATAGGGTAGGCCTATATCTGACTGTAGGACGAATGCAATCTAATGGCATGAGAATGCGGAAACCCGACATCAGTACTATCAGTACTTTCATTTTCTTATCCTGAAAATCGTTGTTTCTCGAAAACAAATGCTCACGCGCATCTACATCAGAGTGGAATCAAATATCTTTGTATCGAATATGTTGATTGACAAGACACAAAAGGGGAGGGAAATAATCCATGAGAATGCGGTAACCCGACATCAGTACTATCAGTACTTTCATTTTCTTAACCTGAAAATCGTTGTTTCTCAATCAAAAGCTCACTCATCTACATCGAATTGAAATCAAATATGTATATGTTATCAATATGTTGATTGACAAAGCACAGGGAACTAATCCTGTTGGAAATTTTGCAATTCTCGAGAGATTTACTAGAACATTGGATGGCAAGCGTCGAATCCGACATTCAATATTCAGTCGTTGTCCATAAAAAGAATTTCCGCGTCAAAATCGAAAGACCGATTTCGTATGACAGTAAACACGCAATTCCAGATGTGTCGAAATAAATAATAAAAACACAAGAAAAAACACAAAAAAGAAGCGGTCAACATTTTTCAATTATGTCAGCAACACGTGATGTTCTATACATAAAATCTAATCACTGATCATTATTCTTTATCCAAATGAATGCCAAGTCGTTTCCAGAGTATGTATCTCAGCCCCGTGGGGCGCCCGGGGATGGACCTTGGGTGTCGTTTTGCAGACTCCAGGTCATGGTAAAAATGAGCCTCAGCTCCTCAGAGAGCTTCTCGTACGAGGCGACTAACTGATGCACCCGTGGGGTTCCCGAGTGTGAAAAGAAACAGGCGTCCCAAACGTCGTGCTATGACTGAAACAGTTTTGAAAGTGACGTTAAATCATATTCATTCACTCCTTGATTGAGACTGTTCACTTGAACACCACGGAGATGTAACACACATGATATTCAAACGGTCCCTAGCTCCGGTTTTAGAGGAATTAGACACAAGTTACGAAACGTAGCGCCAGACATCTTGCACGCTACGATCGTATTTTGCTGTCAGTGTACGATATTCATCACATAATTTGAACTTTGAATGATGGCGTTTGGTGGTTGAGGACTGTTTGACAAGTTTCTGAAGTGATATTCTGTGGCGTTTTTAACATCTTCACAGTTGGCACATTATATATCGAATGCTACCAGGCGAGATATGTATACGCCGTATGCAGGTTCTTCTGAAAAATTGCTATCCAGAAATGGGTAGTTAACTATGTCAAAATTGTAATCGTTTCTCTTATACAGTCGAGGCGAGAGACACCTCTTATTCAGACAGGTTATTCTATCGTTATACCGTTTTAGTGACATCCTACATGTAACTGCGTCATCATACATACAACTGCGTCATCATACATACAACTGCGTCAAAAAAAGGCTGGCACACGTGCATGCAAACGGCCATCCCTTCTTGTAAGCGATCATGGCAGGCGTTTCTACTTTGTTATTTTGAAGTTTTAGTCATGTCAGATACGCCAGTTTGAGTTTCGTCTGATTTTCCCTCTTTCGAATATTTGAATATGTCAGTAGTATGTAAAGCCGAAATTCCTTAGTATTGAAGGTGAGGGTGATGACGTCACGTCCGGGTCAACAAGGTCACTTCCGGTGCGGGGGCATTTTCGCGGGTCACGTGATGGGTGGAGTGGATGTAACTTTACGCTAAAAACTGGAGAAAATCCCATTCATATCGGGCTAGATGGGCCTCTAATGGACCTATGGTGTCGGGTCGGGTATCATATAGAAGTGGTCGTCGAGGGCGATCAAGTCATGGACTGATCATCCGAAATCACGGACTTTAGCCGTAAAAGATGGAAAATCCCTATTAAAGCAGTATAGGTTCCGTAATATCGGTCCCCCAGCGGATCGTGGCCTGCCGCGAGGTGCAGGGTGGGTCAGCGAGTGTATGTAATATTAGGATTTGTCCCGGAAATATAAAAAGCGGAACACGGACTTTACACCTGAACCATGGGAAATAATCCAGAGAGGTGTGTCATCTACAGAGATGTCATCTACAGGGGTGTATGTAAAATTAGGATTTCTCCCGGAAATATAAAAAGCGAAACACGGATTTTACACCCCTATGATGGGCATAGGTGAGGCGCTATACATATGTACATATATCACATAGGATGAGCATATGAGTGAGGTAGACCCTACGCGAGGAGAGAGAAACGGCTAACTAAGCACCTTGTTGTTTCTTTACCTATGCCTCACAGATGAAGTCCATGTTAAGCACTATTCTGAACAAAGAACAACAACAAGGACGACAATCCAATCATTTTATTATCAAGTATGGTCTTGTCCAATCAGAATCCGTCCTTTGAGAAAGTTCAATCTTCGGTCATGGTCGCTGTTGGCATAAGCATCGTCGGGCAGTCCAGGATACAGTGAAAGCAACATGACCTGAAACAGATGTTTGCGCATTTTGATCGCATTTCCCAGGGCCTCGGTGAGTGGTAACCCCATATTCTCTTCCAAGTAACGCTTGGTCTTGATGATGGACCGCTGCGTGGGATCGCTCTTCATTTCAAGCGACACGAGCTCCGAGATCCCAACTGTTCCATCCCCGACCTCCGAGCTTCATTCGAGCTCCGATCGCCTCCCGAACTCCGAGCGCCCAAATGCCCCATCCCTGAGCTCCGAGATCCCAACGGCCCCATCCCCGAGCTCCGAACTCTTGCATATGAACACGACATACATCTGTGAAAGCTTCATTATACGCCGGGTATCCGTGGAGACGAGAGCCATGGTTTACGCATGTCACTTGTGTTTGGAGTTATTTTCCACGCCATTTAGTCTACGTAGATATTTGCTTTCCATACATAAAAATCGTATAGAGCGAAGCCAACACACAGAACCATAGTCCAGATAACGCGCAAGTTCAACGTACGCGCGAAGAACGATCAACATCTACGTCACAGATGAGAGTATTAGAGCATCCCTATACGATGACGGAGAGCGGCCTTACGGGATGTGAAAAGACGTGCTGGGTGATGAAATTCTTAGAGGAAGGGCCCATCAGCTACACCCGTATAATCTGCTGCTACAGTCAATGGTAGCCCGTCTACGAAACCACAAGTTTACAGAATGTGAACTTCGTCCAAGGAATTCCTGACGATATTGATCAAACGTATTTCTTCGACCCAAGCAGACCAACGTGGTAGTCCTAGATGATTTGATGGGTGCGGCCAAGGACAATTCACACATCGCCGACTTGTTCCCCAAAGAATCCCATCATCGAAATCTGTCCGTCATCTATTTGACCCACAGTCTCTTTCCTCAGGGAAAGGCGTCCAGAGCCTTGAACTTCCAATACTTCATGTTGTTCTTCAATACCATCGACAGACCGCAAATCCGTGTGTTTTGGTAGTCGAATTTGTCCGTACGGCTACCTGTTTGTAGACATAAATTACAAGCGTCTGGTTCGTCATTCAAAATTCAGCCGTCGTCCATTAAAGAATATCCGCGTCCATAATCCAAAGACCTTTTCCATATTCCATATAACAGCATTAGCACCAAATTGAAAAAAGATAAACGTACTATACATAAACATAGGCTACTTTCCTGCAAGAGAGAAGCGGTCAACAGTTTTTAATGCTGCCGGCAAGACATCATGATCTTCCAAAAATATCAAATCCGTTTCGCTGATCAGTAATCTGATTTGATAATCCATTTGATATTCGTTGTAAAATCATACCCCCAAAGATCACCGGTTGACGACCTAGCTGTTACCCGTCGAGGGTTCACTACAAAGTCAGAATCTGTTAAATTTATATCACCCACCGCGTCCATACGTGGAAGCGCACATCCAGCGGGTCCCTATCCAACCTGCCCCCTTTCATATCACCAGTCCCGGAATATCACTCAACTGCGAAGGACAAACCCAAACCCGTACAAGAGAATGAACACAACGTGAACACAAGGTTATGGAACGATTTGTTCAAAAAAAGCATGGACGCCCAGCGTGACGTTGGAGGCCACAGAAAACAAGTTTCACCACAAAGGGTATTCGAAGGGGAAGCCCTAATTTTTGCCCATAATACACTGGTACCCAGACTACGACGGGCTTTACGTCAGAAGAATGTCGACCTCGTGGCCCATATAAAATTGATGGACAAGGACCCATTCCATATGAAAATCGAAAGAACAGCGTCGATGTTACAACCCCCAGGCATGAGATGGACAGCAGCGTGTGTCAGAGCCATGGCCCAAAAGAAGCATCTGTTTGAAAGCATCATTAAGATCAAAAGCGTCCCAGTATAAACAACCCACATGACACCATCTTCATTATTTCACCATGAGCACTACAGAATCCACCCTGCCTGATGTAAACTTTGAATCCAACAACGAGAATATTGTAGCCGAAGCGTTACGTCAAGCTGACGTTCAAGTCGATGTTATTATTGATACAGCTAAAGGCGGGCCCACAGATGCCGCTCAGCACCAACGCATGCGTTGTCGCCTTATCACGCTCCTAGATGACATCCAATGGGTGACCTGGGTATGTCTTCTGCTGGATAAGAAACAAGTAGTACCCAAAGAGGATATCAACACAACTACCCGTGCCCAGAATCTGCTGACTTGTATGGAGACGCAGGTGGAGACAGGAAATTATCTTTTCCAACCCCACCAGCATGATGACCCCCGTCCGTGGATGATCGACAATGCTTTAAAGCGTTACGATAGGGCGTCAATAATAATAACAATCGTCTGCTCGGTCATTCATAATTCAGCCGTCGTCCATTAAAGAATATCCGCGTCCATAATCCAAAGACCTTCTCCATATTCCATATAACAGTATTAGCACCAAATTCGAAAAGACAATCAAATTGTCTTGAAACAGTTGGCTATTCCAACAAACTCCTCCACTCAAAATTTCTCAAATTTGGCGATACATATCGCATGCTGATAGCAAAATACGAGCATAGCGTGCAAGATCTATGGCGTTATGTTTCGTAACTTGTGTCTAATTCCGCTTAACCCGGGGCTAGGGGCCGTATGAACCCATGTACTTCAAGATCCTCATGGTGTTCATATGAACAGTCACAATCAAAGCGTGACTGAGATACATCATTCTCTAGATGACGACTTTGGAACGATTATTATGGATTAAGAATACTGATCAGCGATACGGATTTTATATTTTTGGAACATCATGATGTCTTGTCAGCATCATTGAAAACTGTTGACCGCTTCTCTCTTGCAGGAAACTAGCCTATGTTTATGTATACTATGATTGTCTTTATGAATTTGGTGCTAATACTGTTATCTGGAATATGGAATAGTTCTTTGGATTATGGGCGCGGATATTCTTTAATGGACGACGGCTGAATTATGGATGGCAGATTAGACGCTTGTAATAGTATATATAAATATAGGCTATTTTCCTGCAAGAGAGAAGCGGTCAACAGTTTTCATTGATGCCGGCAAGACATCATGATGTTCAAAAAATAAGAAATCCGTATCGCTGATCAGTATTCTTAATTCATAGGATAAGTCGTGATCTAGAGAATGATGTATCTCAGTCACGCGTTGATTGTGAATGTTGATATGAGCACCATAGGATCTTGAAGTACATGGATTCAAGGCGTTCAGTTATGGCGTTAAGGCGTTGAGACGGGCGTTACGGCATTAAGATAGATCGTTAAGATGTTGAGGCGGGCGTTAAGGTGTACCGACGAGCGTTGACGGGCGTCACTGCATTTCGATGAATTAGTGTCAATTCCATAGGATCACCAGAGCTTCTGAGCTATTTCACTAGGGCGTTGCAGCGTTAAGCTGGGCGTTGACGGGCGTTACTTCTCCATAAAAGCAAGTGCATCCCAAAAACGTGCACAGTCGACCTTCTACCGTCAGCATGACTTATACTTGCTCTGAGTGCGAAAGCACGTTCTCTAGACGTTAGGATATAAATGCTGCACCAGAGGACTTCCCATCCAAACTCCGAGTGCCTAGAAGCCGATGAGCCCACTCAGGAGGCAGATAATGATACCAAAATAGAAACTGTTGAGAGTCTATCCACAGATACGGAAAGCTTGACCTCAGATAGTCAGGCGACGTCCCAAGGAAGTGAGGAAGAAACTACCTTGGGGACCGTATTGTGCATTAAGCTATTCATACTCATGCTGGGGCGATCGAGGACGCTGGACAGAATAACTTACAACAGGCGAACATCCAAATGCGCCCAAAAGTCAGGAAAACAGCCATTGCGATCTCTGAACTGTATAGCCTGCTACGGCTTGAAAGGAAAGGCGACCCCACACACAGCCACATCATGAAGACCAAGCGTCACTTGGAGGAGGATATGGGGTTACCACCCACCGAGGCCCTGGAAAATGCGATCAAATGCGCAAACAACTGTTTCAGGACATGTTGCTTCAACGGTATCCTGGACTGCCCGACGATGCTTAGGCCAAGAGCGACCATGGCGGAAGAATGAAATTCCCCAGTGGACGGTTTCTGATTGGATAAGAGCATACTTAAATTTTCAGTACACCCATAGCGGCTCCCCCAGCGTGGGTGTGCTGTGCTGGTGGGGATAATAAACTGATTGGACTGTCATCCTTGTTGTTGTTTTTCTTTGTTCAGAATAGTGCTTAGCATGGACTACATCTGTGAGGCATAGGGGTGTGTGTGTGAACAAACAACAGTGTCTTTAGTTAGCCGTCTCTCTCTCTCCCCACGTAGAGTCTACCTCACACCTATGCTCATCCTATGGAATATATGTATATATGTATAGCGGCTCGCCTATGCCCACCATGCCCTCCGTGTTCCGCTTTTTATATTTCCGGGACAAATTCGAATTCACCTCTGTAATTGGTCCCATACACACTTCTCTGAATTAGTCCGTATGGTTTAGGTGTAGAGACCTTGTTCCGCTTTTGTATATATGGGACAAATCCTAATTATACATACCGCTAGCCCACCCTGCACCTCGCGGTAGGCCACGATCCGCTGGGAGACCGATATTACCGAACCTAGACTCATTTGATAGGGATATTCCATCTTTTAGGGCTGAAGTTCGTTATTCCGGATTTTATATTTTCAAACCAAATACTAGGTTTACATGCACGGTGGATACTTCATGTAAGGAAGCACGAGAGAGACTATAAGAGGGTGGAAAACCTGCACCAT